>JAJLZO010000166.1:47267-134678 GCA_030572215.1 Limtongozyma cylindracea
ACAGTCGCAGGGCTGGCAGTCGCAGGGCTGGCAGTCGCAGGGTTGACAGTCGCAGGGCTGGCAGTCGCAGGGTTGACAGTCGCAGGGCTGGCAGTCGCAGGGTTGACAGTCGCAGGGCTGGCAGTCGCAGGGTTGACAGTCGCAGGGCTGGCAGTCACAGGGTTGACAGTCGCAGGGCTGGCAGTCGCAGGGTTGACAGTCACAGGGTTGACAGTCGCAGGGCTGGCAGTCGCAGGGTTGACAGTCGCAGGGTTGACAGTCGCAGGGCTGGCAGTCACAGAGCTGGCTGACGCCTCTTCGATACTGCAGTCAAGCTCACCAATTCCTCCATACTTGCTGTCAAATATCAACCCACGGGGATCAGCGTATAGCTTGAAACGTCCACAGCCCACCCCCATGGCGTATTCACAAAAGCGGGCTCTGACCTCAACGCCAATTCCCTCGCTGCCGAAGAAGGCGTAATGGAGCACAATTGGGGTATCACGAGAATGCTGCTGTTCCTCCCATTGAAGCGGAGAGAACTCCGCGGTTCCAGTCATATCGCCAAACACCGCCCGGTCCATGCTGTCTGGCCGTACATAAACGTTGCCTGCAGCTTCGACAGCGTCGCGAAACACAGCAGACTTCGCAAGGAGATCTGCACACGTGTTCGCAACCAACGAGTATCTGTTGGCTGCTTCGCTGTTGACGATAGCCGTCACTGCTTCAACAATGTCTTTCGCGGTAACCCAGAAATCGAGAAGTCCAGTGGTACGCCGACGAAGCAATTCGCGCTGCAAACGATCACCATCATCATTTTCGCGTGCACGAGGACGCCGTGGTAGTTGATGTGGTATAACCTCGCTGGATCCGGTTGACGTGGACGTAGGAGGTACGTAGTCTTCATCGCTTTCGTCCATACAAGCACAACAAACAGAACGTAGGAAGATAGAGGCCGAGACAAACGCAAAACAAACCACAGCCACCACCAACAAGCGCATGTTGACTAGGGGCGCGCAAGAACGCGGGCAAATCGTACCCCTGGCGCAAAACGTGTCGCACAATCGTGTAGTAACAGGCATAGGGCTGGGCAAAGATCTCACGCTTTCAGCAAGGGCTCCGGTGTAGACGTGCAGCACAATTCTGTATCATGCGGGCTGCCGAGGTTGGTTAGTGGACCGTCCTTACGGCCATAAGCTCGAGTATCGCACGGGTGTTGGTTTGATGGCGAGAGTTGGTTCGTGCCCCTGTAGTCAGCGCAGCGTGCAGGGGGCGACAGAGGGCGCCAACAGCAGGCTAGCCAGTGAGCACGCAGGATCACAGGCCCTGTCCTCCAGCACCGTGGTGGTGCTCTAGGACGGGCATTGTGGGCTGACATCGGGTTCCTTTTGTGATTGGCCCACCATTCTCGCGCGGCTGGAGGCGATATATCCTATCGTGGAAACATCCGCGATTTCCTCTTTGGGCCCGCTTGGTGAGTCAAACCCTGCAGTGTGCATGCAGCTACGCCTATACGAAAGCCAACGACGCAAGTGGCCGCACCCCGTGTTCCTCGGCACGCACAAAAGCACAGCCTAGTCCACATCAGCGTACGCACGGTACAACTTCTCCATCAACTCTTCCTTGGTGCCGTTCACCCCGAACCCTAACTCGCCCTTGTGCGCGGAAATGTAGCTCCGGAGATGTTCTCTCAGGAGCCGGTCAAGCCATTGGTTGCGGATTGCCTCCTTCATATCCTCCACCCCAAGCGTCAGCTCCTGCTTGATCCGAAGAAGCAACCCCTGTTCCTGGCTTGCTTGTTGTTCCTGTTGCTCGCCCATGCGTACAAGTGCCACGGCAGCGGCACCAGCGGCACTGGTTGTGTCAGAAAGCAGCCGCAGCACCACATTCACCTTGCGGCGGAGAACATCTCCGTGCGTACCCACCCCCGAGCCCAACTCCACCTTGAACCGCTTGGCTGCCTGTCGCAACCCACGGTCCAACCAAGGCGAGGGATACTGCTGCGGAGTAAACGCCGGGAGCTGGATTCCCTTCACAATCTCCCGGAAGTGGGCGGTGGCGGTAGCACGGGTGGGATGGTTCTCAGGGCACTGTTCTGCTGTGGTCTGGTGCAGAGCAATCCACCGAGCCGGCACGGGTCGGAAGTGGTCGGTGGTGGGAAGAGGCGACATGAAAAACCCAGACACCGGGGCCGGGTACATGGCGTACAACAACGGCAGACTGCCGGGTTTGGTCAGACCATACACCACAAGAAACTGGTTGCGGGAAGTGCAGAGGCTGTGGAGATGGGACAACGTCTCGTGGCTGGCTGGAAGCTCGGGTGTCGGAGTGGCACGGACAAGCACCGGAGCACCCATGTGGAGATGCCCAATGCGCTCGGCCGTGCTCTGGAACCCCACCACTGCAAGATGGCTGGTGGAATCCAGCTCCACCCGCGGCAATGCATCGGTGCGCGCGCGCTTGATCCGCTCCATGCTTTCTGGAGGAAGCGTCACCTTTTCTCCGCCCACGACAGAAAACATCACGCGCGGCTCGTCCAGAGACTCCTCCTTGCGGGCGAGCACGCGCTTCCACTTGCCGGCGTGCTCGGCAGCGGTCACCTCGCGATGGCTGGGAGAGTGGACAAACAGGGCGCTGCCGGTTATGGCAATTGCCGTGGGCAACTCCTCGGCCGGAACCACACCTTCCCCCCACTGGAGATAGAGAGTGGTGGAGAAAAAGTCCCACGCCACGTGGAGATGGCGGAGAAGGGTGTCGGCGAGGGCCGCATCGGACGACACACGCACAACAGCGTCGGTGGTGGCACCTCCAAGCCGCACCGCTCCCTTACCAAGCACAAACGGCACCACCTGCACCCCCTCCAACTCGTTCACCCGCAGCAGCACCACCTTGCTCTGGGCAAGACGGGAGGCAGCTGGAAGAACCCAAAAGACACGGCGGTGCTCGGACTCCGTGCCCGCCAACAGCTCGGCAATGCGGTCCCACGCCCGGAGCAACAGTCCCAGCATAGAGCCAAGAGTGCTGACGGCGCGGAGCACCTCGACCAGCAACGGCTGCAACGGAACCCCGTCCTCCTCCAAGCTCTCTGTGGTCTGGTCGTATCCAAACACGGCGACACGGGCGCGCGGGGCGTATGCCACCAACTCAACCAACACCGCATGCACCAGCCGGAGCACCGCAGCCGCGTGCTCGCCACCAGTGTCGACGAGAAACACAAGCAGCTGCTCGCGGGGCAGCGCTGAGGACGAGGCCATGACGCGTAAACACAGACGAGATGGGCGGGAAAATACACACCCGCACACACCACACCTCATCCTGGATGGCGGAGCTCATGTCGCGGCTCAAGCCGTTCGGGCTTCTGTTTGAAAAGTCGCTCTCGGACTTGATCAAGGGCATCCGGGCGGCGCGGACGCCGGAGGCGTTGGCGGAGTTTCTTGATGCGGCAGCAGCCGAGTGCCGGAGCGAGATCCGGCAGCCCGACCTCGAGGCAAAGCTGACGGCGGTGCTCAAGTTGGCCTACCTCGAGATGTACGGCTACGACATGGCGTGGGCCAACTTCCACATTCTCGAGGTCATGGCTCTGCCCCGGTTCCAGCAGAAGCGGATCGGCTACCTTGCGGCGTTGCAGAGCTTCAAAAACGACACGGACATTCTCATCCTCACCACCAACCAGTTCAAGAAGGACTTGGGGAGCGCCTTGGCGCCCGAGACCGGGTTGGCGCTCAGCGGCGTGGCCACCATTGTCACCCCGGCGTTGGCCTTGGATGTGGTGGACGACGTGGTGCGTATGCTCTCGCACTCCAAGCCGTACGTCCGCAAGAAGGCGGTGCTTGCCTTGTACAAGATCTTTCTTCAGGACCCGCAGCTGTTGCGGCTCCACTTTGCCACCGTGGCCCAGCGGTTGGAGGACCTGGACGGCAGCGTGGTCAGCGCCACCATCAACGTGGTGTGCGAGTTGCTGAAGAAGAACGCCCGCAACTTTGTCCACCTCGCGCCGCAGTTGTTTGAGCTCCTCACGCTGGCGTCCAACAACTGGATTGTCATCCGCTTGCTCAAGCTCTTTGGCTCGCTCTCCACCATCGAACCGCGTCTCAAGAAAAAGTTGCTTCCGCAGGTCTTGTCGTTGATGAACGACACCAAGGCCATGCTGCTCAAGTACGAGTGCATCAACTGCATCTTGAGCGGGGCCATGTTGGACCCCGAGAGTGGCGACGACCTGCGCATTGCTGCACACCTCGTGGACGAACTCCTCACGTTCTTCCACCCCGGCGACTCCAACCTCACCTACATGGGTCTTTTGGCGTTGATCAAGGTGTGTGGTGTTTTCCCGCTGTTGCTCCAGCGGCGCGAACTCTCGCGGCTCATCCTCCAGTGTGTGGGCGATAGCGATCTCTTGATCAAAACAAAGGCGTTGGAGTTGGTGGACCGCTTGGTGGACGAGGACAATGTCGAGACGGTGGTGACCACGCTTCTCGCGCAGTTGCATCTGGAGTCGCCGCCGTCGGGCCACTCCACTCCCTCGCTGCACCCACTGCGCCTGCTGCCTGCACCCACACCCCTGCCGTTGCCCGACTCGTACCGCCTTCTTCTTGTCGACAAGATTGTGGCCATTTGCTCCGGAGACGACTATGCCGTTGTGCCATCCTTCAAGTGGTATCTCCAGGTGTTGCGCGACTTGCTCAAGATCATCTGTTTGAGCGGGGCCGCCTCTGCAGCGGCTTCTGCCAGCGTGGCGGTGTCCGTGGGTGTCCAGCTCCGCACGTTGGCGGTGCGGGTGCCCCAGATGGTCCCGGCTGTGGCCCAGGAGCTGCTTCTTCTTGTTCTCAACAAACAGGTGTACTCCTCCTGCCCTGCCGTGCTCCGCCACGCCTTTTGGATTGTTGGCGAGTATGCGCCGCGGATGGCGGCGACAAACCTCGAGGTGGTGCTCCGCCAGGTGGTGCTGTTTGAAAAGGACGGCTTGTTGGAGTCAGTGGATGGGTCCACGCTTGAGGTGGCACTTCAGGCCATCGTGAAGGTTTACTCCGGCTGGATCAACTCTCTTGGGGAGCGCGGTGTGGCCCCCGAGGCCGACGACGACTTTACCAACCACTTTAACGACGGGGTGGTGAGCGTGGAAGCCGGTGAATACACCACCGCTGTGGAGGTGACGGGGCTCCTTGTGACGTGGCTTGAAGGGTACACGCGGCACCCGGAGTTTGAGGTGCAGGAGCGCGCGGTGGAGTGGTTGGAGTTTGTCAAGTTGGTGGGCGAGGCTCTTGGAGCAGGAACGTCGACACTCCCGCCGTTGGCCACACACGTGCTTCCGCTGCTCTTTAATCTGTACGCGCTCAACCCGGTGGCGGACACGGCGCAGCAGCATGTGGAGCCGCCGGAAGACTTGGACCTTGACACCCCGCTCTACACCACCCACTTTGACTACTCGCAGTCGCTGGAGGAGGAGGAGGAGGCCAGTGAGGCGGAGGAGGAGGTGCCTGAGCCTGTGCGTCTGTCGTCCGTGTCGCTGGAGCAAGACATCCGGCGGCAGCTTCGCCAGGAGCGGATGCGTGACGACCCATTCTACCTTGACGAGACGACAGTGACCAACAACTTTACCTCGTTCCTTGACGATACCAAGGAGGAGGCGGCAGACGAAGTGGTGGCGGTGGTGGAGCCGGAGGAGCCGCAGCCGCGCAAGAGCAAGAGGAAGCTGCGCAAATTCCAGGTGTTGGCTGAGGAGACGTTGGGTGATGGGTCGGTGCTGGTACTGCCGGAACCGGTTGCCCCGGCCGTTGCCAAGCGTCTGGTGTTTATGATTGACTCCACCCGGTTGGACCAGGTGGACTTGTTTGCCGAGGAACCCGAGCCAGACACGCCGCCGGTGGATCTTGAAAAGCTACGCGAGAAGTTGGCCCTGGGCAAGAAGCTGTCCCTGGGCAAGAAGCTGTCCCTGGGCAAGAAGCTGTCACTGGGCAAGAAGCTGTCACTGGACAAGAAGCTGTCACTGGGAAAGAAGCTGTCGCTGGGGGAAAAGACCAAGAGCGGTGTGAAGAAGAAGCGTGCAGTGATAGACTAGGCAAGAGATGCTGTGCGAACTAGGCCCCGGAGGTCACGATTCTACCCGACGGCGCATGCCAGCGAATAGCGCGCGGTGAGCACGGCGGGCACTACCACCTCCGTTTCGTAGGGATGCACACTACGGCTGGTGGCAACAGCTTCGGTTAAAGGTCGCTCCCAACAGCCCGCGTGGAGAGACCGGCACGGCCCAAAACCAGCTGCACCCTGGGCCGGTCAAGATGCTAGGGGCCAGGCGTATGCCGCGGGCTGGCGGCTTCCTCTGTCGGTGCGGAGAACCGCTCAGGGCTCGTTGGCCACAGCAAGGAGCTTGCGTGGATGCCAGCGCGTTCTGCTTGGCCCAGCCAATTCTACGCACCACCCAATCCAAATCCGTGCTCGTTTCGGCGGCCCGATGCTGAGAGAACAACGCGGACCGCAAGCCTCCGGCACTCCCCACGGCAGGCCAGCGGCACACAGAACACAGGAGCGCCCCCGGACTTCCGTTCGTACCGGTGCGCCAGCCAATCGTCCGTGCCCCAGCTTAATAATCAGGGCGTGGCGCAGTTGTTGCTGTCCTCCGTGCGTGTGGTGTATTGTGCAAGCCCTCGTAAATGTCCTGGTTCCGTGAAGCGATTATGGGCTTGGAGAGTGTAAGCTGGCGGCTCCAGGCATCCAATCGAGAGGCCAGCCGTCGGATATAAAAGAGGGCAAGCCCCCCTCTCCTATCGTCCATCAACTACTCAACTATGACCGCTTACCCTGAATCATTCACTGGATTTGGTGTCGCTGACCCCAAGGACTGGGCCAACCCCGCCAAGGTGAACTACCCTCCCAAGGCCTTTGGTGAGCACGACATCGACGTGCAGATCGAGGCTTCGGGCGTCTGTGCCAGCGACCTCCACACCATCAACGGGTTCTGGGGTCCGATCATCAACCCCAAGGAGCAGGTGGTGGGCCACGAGATCGTCGGCAAGGTGGTGAAGGTGGGTCCCAAGTCGCTGTACAAGCTCGGCGACCGCGTGGCCATTGGCGCCCAGGCCGGCTCTTGCTTGGAGTGCCGCCGCTGCCAAACCAACCAGGAACTGTACTGCCCTGGGATGCTTGGAACGTACGCCGGCAAGTATCCGGACGGGTACGTGTCGCAGGGCGGGTATGCGTCCCACGTTCGCCTCCACGAGCACTACGCCGTGCCGGTGCCGGACGCCTTGAAGTCGGTCCACGCTGCGCCTCTCTTGTGCGGCGGCTTGACCGTGTACTCGCCCTTGAAGTACTCCGTGCCCGCTGGTGTGGAGAAGCCGGTGGTTGGCATCATTGGCATCGGCGGTCTTGGCTCCATGGCCATCCAGATTGCCAAGGCGATGGGCTACGAGGTGGTTGCCTTCTCCCGCCGCTCCAACAAGCACGAAGACGCCCTCAAGCTTGGTGCGAACGAGTACATTGCCACGGCCGAGTCCGACGACTGGGAGAAGGCCTTGTTCGACAAGTTCGACCTTCTTCTCAACTGTGCCTCGTCCAACGACTCGTTCCCGCTCGACAAGTACTTGAAGACGCTCCGCCCCATGTGCAACTTGATCAACGTCGGCGCCGGCGATGTCAGCGAGCAGTTTACTGTCAGCCCGTTTTCTTTGGTGCTTTCTGGCGGTCGTCTCGGTGGGTCGGCCATTGGCTCGCCCGCGGACGCCAGAGAGTTGCTCCAGTTGTGCGCCGACAAGAATGTTGCGCCGTGGATCGAGGAGGTGCAGATCCTGGAGGCGGGCGTGCACGAGGCGTTGACGAGATTGGAGAAGGGCGACGTCAAGTACCGCTTTGTGCTCGTGGGCCACAGCAAGGAGTTTGCGTAGGCCTCTCCCGGTTGTCCATAGTGTAGCCACGCTCCCGCTTTCGCCAGATCCGGCAACTGCCGCATGCAGACATCCATTTTCGGTGCTACATCGCATCCTGCACATCCCACCACGCTCACCATGGACGAGCGGTTAAAGGAGATCGAGGGGGAGCTTGCCGGGCTTGTGGGTGCCTCCAGCCCCGTCGTCTCTGCTGACGCTTTGCTCTTGGAGCTCGCGTTTTCGTCCCTTCTTCTCAAATCGCTCGAGACCGGCGACACCGCCCGCTGTCTCGCGCTCTGCGAACTAGCGTTTGCACTCTCCCCGGCCCACCCTCTGCTCCGGGACACGTACGTGGGGCTTGTGTGCGAAACGCTCACCAACACACGGCTGGACCAGGAGGTGATTGCCACGTGGCACGACTACGTGGCTTCGCCTGCAGTGGTTTCTCGGTTCAAAGACATGCGGATGGTTGGCCCGAAACAACCAGGGTACACGCTTGTGCAGTGTGTCAACACCTTGAGCCGGCGGTTTCTGCTTGCCCAGGACCAGCGCCACTACGACATGGTGTTGTCGCTCCAGTGTTTTGTGCTGGCAGTGCTTCCGTTCAACGAGGTGACGTTCCAGAACCGGTTCTGTGCCGTGAACGAGGTGGACACGGGAAAACGCTACCCCGGAGTGGATCCTGCGGACGACGCTCTCTTTGGCCACTTTTGGGAGATGCAGGGGTGGTGTGCCGACCCGGTGGGCAAGACCAAGACTGCCAATGCCGTGGCCCAGCTCCAGAAGCTGGTAACACCCTTGGTGGCGTTCTTGAAGCGGGTCCGTGGCGGCGGTGGGGGCGACTCGGCCGACCTGCACTCGGTTGCGTTCCCCGTCACCAGCGACGCCTTCAAGCGGTATGTCGAGGTGCCGGCCAACCGCGCGGTGGTGCTTGCCCAGGTGTACATTGTGTGCCAGTGGTGTTTGTGCACGGTGGACAACGGACCCTTGAAGGACCACGTGGACGGGGTGGAGTCCAAACCAGTGGCGTTTGTCAACGGCAAGTCCCGGGTGGAGCCCCGGCACGCGGCCTGGTTGACCACCACACGCGACGAGGTGTTGGCCGAGGTGGCTCGGATCCACCCGAACATTGCCAAGGTGGTGTTGGGTGTGAGCGAAAGCGACTACTCCAACTGGCTCCCGTACGTGTTGCACGGGTTCGGGGACTTTTGGAGCGACGCAGAGGCCAGGCCTCCGCGGGAGATCCCCACGCGCGAGCCAACAGTGCCCAAACGGTTCTGGCTTCGGATGATGAACCAGGCGTTGCTCAAGGTGTGGCAGAGCGAGCCAGGACCGCTTGCCAGCACACCTCGTCACGTGGACCCTCCGAGTGGGCTGGACGAGGTGTCGCAATGGCGCCACTGGCGCTACACCCGGTCCCGGCTTGGTCTGCTTGCCCCCAAGCTCCCCCCGGCGGTGGCGGTGGCGGCAGCACAGGCGGCCCGGGACGAGGCCCACATTGCCAAGCTCCGAGAGGAAATCGAGACTGCCAAGGCCACGCTTGAAGCGTCCCGCAGCGAGCTCGCGGCCACGGTAGCCTCGTACGAGTCGTCGCGGACCGGGCGGTTTGCCGCGCCGGTAGCACCCGCTGCCGCCAAACAGCTCGACTACTAAGTGCCCGTGCCTCGGCCCGCCGCACCGCCTGTGCATACCCCAGACTAAATGCACGTGCCGCTCCATCGCATCTCTTCCCCACTTTTGCCCGATGGATGGGATCCGCTTGAAGGAGCAATTGCCCACCTTCAACCAGCCGCTATACCCCGTGGACCAGCTCGACACGGACCGGGCGGTGGAGTTGTTGAAACGGAACGTGTCCTATTTCTTGGAGCACCCCACCGCAACACAGGACGACCACCAGACAGAGCTCCTCGCACGGCGGTTCCGCGTGAAGGAGCCGGTGGGGGTGCTGCTCGACGCGTACGTGGACCGGCTCCACAAACACCTTTCGTTGTCGCCGGCCGTGTGCGTGGCGGCGTGCCACTACGTCCGCGTGGTGTCGGCGCTCGTGGAAACGTCGTCGTGGACTATCCACCGGTTGGTGCTTGGTGCGGTGCGGGTGGCGTGCAAGGTAATCGAAGACGTGGTGCACCGACATGGGTTTGTGGCCCAGGTGGGAGGCGTGTCGCCACGCGAACTCATGCGGTTGGAGCTCGGCGTGTTGTTTCTCCAGCGGTTCGACGTTGGCGTAACCATGCAGCGGTTGCAGGCCGCATACGACGACATGTTGCAGGAACCATAGAGCAGGCATACAGGTAACACATGTGATTCCTACGTGGCTAGCGCCCGGTCACATCCACCGGGTTCACGGGCTCAAGGTTGCTGATGGCAGCACTCTCCTGGCGGGAGTGGCGCACGCTGTGTCTTGCGCTTTCTGCCAGGTTCACGGGCCGCTGGTCCTCAAACTCGTACTCGTCGGATTCCTCGGCTGCCGGCTTGCGGTACAGCCGGCCCCGGATCAACCCCATCAACCCAGTCAGGCCGGTCTCGCTGCGCAAGGCCTCCTGCTCGGTAAAGGTGCGGTCGAGCGGGTTGGCAGCCACAAGCCGCTTGGGAGTGCCGAGCTGGGAAGACGACTCGAACAGATCCGAGGGCAGCAGGCCAAGGGGGTTGCTCATGTCGTTGAGCTTGTGCAACTCCAGCTCCCAGTTCTTGTCGTGGGTCTGGGCCGCCGCACCAAGCGCCGTCAACTCGTCGATGCCGGTCAAGGCTCCCGACTTGTCGCGTTTCTGCAGCGCCTGGCGCTGGAAGGAGGTGCGGTCGTCCGTGGCGGGAGCAAACCGCAGGTCGGGGTTCTTGCTGGTGAGGGCCCGCACCACCAGGTAGATCACCAAGAGAAGAAGCACCAACAGGAAGGCGGCGTTGAGAATGAAAAACACCCACGCCATGATGGCCCCCACCTGGAGCGGCTGGCCAAACAACTGCAGAAAGAAGAGAAAGAGGAACAGGTTGAAGGTGTTGACAACCAGCATGGCGTAGTTGATCCCGTTGGTCCAGCGGTCGAGGTACGGCTTGGTGCGGATGAGGTAGATGGTGTAGGCAAGGTCGAGCACAAACACGCACACCGCCTGCACCCGGCCAGACGCCTGGGCAAGCCCGATAAAGAGACACTTGCAGAACGTGTACACAAGCACCACCGCGCCCCACCAGTAGCGCTGGGCGTTGAACATGGTGTAGAAGAAGCCGTACTTGTTGAGCACGTGTGAGTCGCCGTAGAGCTTGGCGGCCGGGTTCTGGTACTTGGCCACCAGCTGCTGGCCAAACGTCAAGGTGCGGTAGCAGGCCCAGCCCATGGTGGCGCAGGCAAACACGATCATGAGACAGGCAAGGAACACCACCGCGGGGGAGTCTCTCTGGGTAAACTCCCACGTGCCGAGAATCACAAGCTGGGAAAAGCCAATGAAAATGTAGCGCAGAATGGTGCCCTTGAGAATCACGTTGAAGTGGGTCTTGACGTAGGTGTAGCGGCCATCGCCGATCCAGCCCCACCGCCGAGCCAACACAAGCAGCGAGGAAAACACACACACAATGCCGCCAATGAGAAGCCCGCACAAGATGAAAAACGTAAAGCCCGTGACGACAATCAGCGACAGCTCGATCCGCAGGCGGTAGCCCAAGCGCTGGATGCCGCGGTAGATGACGAGGTACGCGTTCAGGCGGATCTCGTATCCGGTCCGCTTGAAGTAGTGGCCCACGGGGGTGTTGAACATCCGGCGGAACACTCCGGGCACGGGCTCCTCCACGCCACGCTGGGTCAAGACACTCTTGGTGGAGGAGGTCAAGAAGAGGTCGGGCGTGCCGCCGGTGGCCTGGACATACCACCGGAAGATCTTTTGCATGAACTCGGTGCGGATGAGACCCATCAGCCACGCAAG
This sequence comes from Limtongozyma cylindracea, assembly GCA_030572215.1. Classification (NCBI taxonomy): domain Eukaryota; kingdom Fungi; phylum Ascomycota; class Pichiomycetes; order Serinales; family Debaryomycetaceae; genus Limtongozyma; species Limtongozyma cylindracea. Next base: position 59,017 of record JAJLZO010000166.1, read on the forward strand.
GTTCTCGCTCCACGCGGCGGCAATGGGCGGAAGCCGCTCCACGTGCATCATGGCCACAATGACCGTGTTCTGGAAGTAGAAGAAGAGGGACACGGCGTTGGCAGAGATGTGCAGCGCCGCCACCGAGTTGCCGAACGTCAGGAGAAGTGCCAGCGTGACAAGCCCGATGCCGGCAATAAGCGCTGTGGACCAGCTGACGCCAATGTGCGACACGGTTTTGGAGTTGCCAAAGTAGGCCTGGACGCACGCCACCTGGGCCAGACTGTCGTTCTTTTGCAAGCGCACCACGGCCACGGCGTCGATGTCCGGCACCTGGTAGGCGATCCCCGGAATCATGTTCACGTACTCCTCGCTGATGTACTCGATACTGTCGATGTCGATGTTGCCCTTGTAGAGCGGGCAGAACTGTTTCCAGCCAATGTTGCAGAGGTCCACCTCCCTGGAGATGATCTTGAAGCCGTACGCATACACGTCAACGTATGCGACCACGTAGCCCTCCACCTCGGTGGTCATCTGGAGGTTGTAGCGCAAGGCGCGCGTGTCGGCCGAGAAGGACACGTTGAAGTACTCGGCCGTGAGCTGCAGGTTCTGCATACAGGTGACCACCGACGTGGCCAGAAGGGTCCGGCGTTTGGCGTGAGCCAGGAGCACCCAGCAGAGGGCAAGAACGAACCGCTGGAGAAGCATGGTGACGGAGTGGCTGGTGTTTGCCCAGGCACAGGATTTGCGAAATCAGCACAGAAAAAGAAAGGGGGCAACGCGTCTGGCTGCGGCGCAGCGCCAGACAGAACGGGACATGCGGGGTATTTTTAGCACGTGGGTGTGAGGTGCGGGGGGAGCACCGGGCGGCTGGAAGGCGCGGGCGGCGGAGGGAGCGGTGGGGAGGGCGGTGGGCTCTCGTGGCCCTGGCCGGCGCGGTTCGGGAGATATCGGCTGGGTGACGTCATGCACGTGATCCGCACGTGCCGGGTATGCACAAGCGATGAGTGAAAAAAAAAATATTGGTGCAACCACCATGAGCACGGACAAGAAGGAACGGAAGGAGAAGCGGGATAAGAGCGAGAAGAAGGAGAGAAAGGAGAGAACGGAGAAGAAGGAGAAGAAGGAGAAGAAGGAGAAGAAGGAGAAGAAGGAAAAGAAGGAAAAGAAGGAAAAGAAGGAAAAGGCCAAGGACGCCGCTCCGACCGAGACTCCTGTGGCCGCAACCACTCCCGCAGCCTCCCCCGCAGAGATCGCGGCATACCTCGAAAAGCACGAGGCCAAGAGCGAGGACCCCTCCGGCTCCGACCTCCCCCCCGCGCTCGAGTTCTCCCACGTGACCCTCCACCCCGCTATTTCCAGCTTCCTCTCCAAGTTCCCCGCTCCCTCGCCCATCCAGGCTCTCACCTGGCCCTACCTCCTCGCCAACCGCGACGTTGTTGGCGTGGCCGAGACGGGTTCCGGCAAGACCTTTGCGTTTGGTGTTCCCGCCATCCACCTGCTTCTCACGCCCAAGCTCTCCAGCGGCGTGCAGCTCCTCGTGGTGTCCCCCACCCGCGAGCTCGCGCTGCAGATCTACGACAACCTCGTGGAGCTCTCGGCCAACACCGACGTCAAGTGCGTGTGCGTGTACGGCGGCGTGCCCAAGGACGACCAGATCCGCGCGTGCAAGACGGCCCACGTGGTGGTGGCCACGCCCGGGCGGCTCCTCGACCTCATGGAGGACGGAGCAGTGAAGTTGTCGTCGGTGCGCACGCTTGTGCTTGACGAAGCCGACCGGATGTTGGAGACCGGGTTCGAGGAGGCGGTGAAGCGGATCGTGGGAGCCACGCCCTCCACACGCCAGACGGTGATGTTCACCGCCACGTGGCCCAAGGAGGTGCGCGAGTTGGCGCTGACCTTCATGCGGGAGCCGGTGCGGGTGCAGATCGGCAACCGCGACGAGTTGACCGCGAACAAGCGCATCACGCAGATTGTCGAGGTGATCGACGACCCGCGCAGCAAGGAGCGCAAGCTTGTGCAGTTGCTCCGCAAGTACCAGAAGGGCGACGACAAGGTGTTGGTGTTTGCGCTCTACAAGAAGGAGGCCACGCGGGTGGAGCGTCTGCTCCAGCACGCCGGCTACGACGTGGCGGCGGTGCATGGCGATCTCTCGCAGCAGCAGCGCACCAGTGCGCTTGCCCGCTTCAAGTCGGGCCAGAGCCAGGTGATGTTGGCGACCGACGTGGCGGCCAGAGGCTTGGACATTCCCAACGTCAAGGTGGTGATCAACCTCACCTTCCCGCTCACGATCGAGGACTACGTGCACCGCATTGGCCGCACGGGTCGTGCCGGCAAGCTGGGGATTGCCTACACCTTGTTCACGGAGCAGGAAAAGCACCTTGCGGGCGCGTTGCAGAACGTGTTGCGGGGCGCGGGCCAGGAGATTCCCGAGGCGTTGATGAAGTTCGGCAGCCACACCAAGCGCAAGGAGCACGGAGCGTACGGTGCGTTCTACAAGGACGTGGACTTGAGCAAGAAGGCAAAGAAGATCAAGTTTGACTAAGCGCGGAGGCGCGGAGGCCGCAAGCCAGTGACGTGGCGACTAGACTCCAGACATAGCACAAAAAGCCGTTTGCAGAAAAGAAACGCGCGCGAACCTTATCGAGTTTGTCAGCATCTGAAGGCTCCACGTCACCTCGTCAGCCCACGTCGCCACCCACCACGCCACTCCTCCCACCACTCCTCCCCCCACCACCCCCAGCCTGTTCCCAATGAAACTAACACCGGTGTGGCTTGCGGCGGCCGCAGCAGCCTCCATCACTCCCTTTGACTCCTCGTCCTTCTGCTCCACCTCGGTCTCGCCCACATGCAACGCAACGGTGGCCTACATCAACACCCTCAACAAACACCTCCGGCCGGTGGTGGCCCAGCTTGTGCAGACTGACTACTTTGGCTACTACACCCTCAACCTCTTCAAAAAGTGCCCCTTCTGGGAGTCGGAGGGGTTCTGCGTCAACCGCAACTGCGCCGTGGACTGGGAGGACTGGCTGACGGTGCCGGAGCGGTTGCGGCCGGCGGCACTCGGAAGCATGGAGATCGACACCTCCAACAACTACTGCTTGCTCGAGGACGAGCACGACGACGAAAACGTGCTTGTGCTGCTTGTGGCCAACCCGGAGCGCTTCACCGGGTATGGTGGCGAACAGAGCGCGCAGATCTGGAACTACATCTACAAGGAAAACTGCTTCAGCGGTGCAGAGGCGTGTGTGGAGACCAAGGCCTTCTACCGGCTCATTTCCGGGATGCACGCCAGCATTGCGGTGCACTTGTCCAACGAGTATCTCGACACCAAGACCGGCAAGTACCACCCCAACCTCCCGCTCTTCATGGACCGCGTGGGCAACCACAACGAGCGGCTTGCCAACGTGTACTTCAACTACGCGGTGGTGGGACAGGCGCTTGCCAAGTTGGTGCTGCGCCAGGCAGAGTTGTTGCCGGTCATGCCTGGGGCCACCAAGTTGGAGCTGGACGCGGTGTTGCGCACCTTGACGGGCAAGGTGTTGCCGGCCCTCCAGAAACAGCCGTTGTTCGACGAGAGCAGCTTGTTTGGAGAGAACCCGCTGTTGAAGGACGAGTTCCGCGCTCGGTTCCGCAACGTGCTGGCCATCATGGACTGCGTGGGGTGTGACCGGTGCCGTTTGTGGGGAAAGGTGCAAACCACCGGGTACGGCACCGCCTTGAAGCTCTTGTTTGACGCGGACGAGGCAGAGGTGAACGTGAGCAAGCAGGAGGTGGTGGCGTTGGTGAACACGTTTGACCGCTTGACCAAGCTGGTGGCCTCCATTGCCATGTTCAAGGAGATGTACTTTGCCAGCTTGACCAGCGGCGAGCCCGACAACGAGTTGGAGTTCCCGTTCCAGGAAAAGTTCTGGCAGCTGCACGCCGTGCCGGTGGCCGACACGGAGGGCGACGAGTCGGAGAGCGACTTTGAAAACTACCTGGACGACGAGGACGAGGTCACCGGGCCCAACCCCTATCTCCGCGTGCCCCCGGCCCGCCTGGGACAGGTGTCCTTCTGGGAAGAGTTGGACGTGGTGTTGCAGGTGTGCAAGTTTGTCCTCTCGCTGTACGCGCAGTTCCCCAAGATTGTCTGGACCACGGGCGTGTACTATGCGCGGGGCTACTGGAACTGGTTCATCGGCAACTACGCCTACGACTACAAGCAGGTGTACAAGGACATGTTCGACGGGATCAAGCTCGACATCAGCTGGAGAGACCGGTTCTGAACAAACGCACGGCTAGACGCGGGAAGCCACGGCATTCGTGCAGGGACGGCAGCGGGGTTTAGCATCTGAGTCACATACACATGCGTCATATGTCCGTTTGTGGCTCTTATCGAGACGATTTAAATGCGCCCAGGCGCCCACCTCGCCTGCCACCTCCAATGACCACTCCTTCTTTTGGCCACGCGTTCCGCCAGCAGCACTTTCAGTTTGCCGAGGGCATTGCCCCCGTCAACCACGGCCTGTACGGCTCGCTGCCGCGGGTGGTGATGGACGCCTACAAGCGCCACCTCGACGCGGTGGAGGCCTTCCCGGACCACTTCATGCGGCCCAAGACCAGCCAGCAGGCGCAGCTGAAGGCCGCCGGCAGGGTGGTGGCGGAGTTCATTGGCGCCGACCCCAACAGCGTGGTGTTCGACACCAATGCCCTGGCGGCCGCCAACACCATTCTCCGGCTGTTCCCGTTTGCCAAGGGCGACGTGGTGGTGACGCTGCAGGTGGTGTACGGCGCGTGCGACAAGACGCTCCAGTTTGTGGCGTCGCGCGTGGGCATTGAGGTGGTGTACGTGCCCATTGCCTTCCCGCTCACCGACGACCAGATCGTCGATGCGTTTGAGGAGGTGTTTGTCAAGCACAAGCCGCGCATGGCCATGTTCGACACGGTGGTGCTGATGCCCGGAGTGCGGCTTCCGTACGAGCGGTTGGTGGCGTTGTGCCGCAAGCACGACGTCTTGTCGTTTGTGGACGGCGCCCACGCCATTGGTCTCATTCCCTTGTCGATTGGTGAGCTCAAGCCCGACTTTTTCATCTCCAACCTCCACAAGTGGTTGTTTGTGCCCCGTGGCTGTGCCTTCATCTACGTCGACAAGAAGCACCACCGGGTGATCCACACCAGTCCGATCTCCCACCTGTACCTCCCGGACGACGTGGTGCTTGCGGACGAGTTGGAGGAGACGCGCTTGGTGGACCGTTTTGCCTTCTACTCCACCCACTTCTACGCCTCCGTGGCGGTGGTGGACGAGGCGCTCAAGTTCCGCAAGGAGGTGTGTGGTGGCGAGGAGGCCATCCAGAAGTACTGTCTGGAGTTGGCGTTGGCGGCGGCCAATGCAGCAGCAGCCAAGTGGGGCACGTCGGTGTTGGGCCAGCAGGAGGACGGCCTGGTGCCGGCTGCCACCGCCATGATCAACGTGGAGGTGCCCATGCCGGCCGAGGCCATCACGGCCGCCACTGACAACTTCCCTGCCTTTTTGGACTCGCTCCTCCCGACCCATTTCGACACGTTCAAGACGTTTGTGCCGTTGGTGCCGCACAACGGCAAGGTGTACGCCCGCTTCCTGGGGATGGTGTACAACGAGTTGAGCGACTACGAGCAGGCTGCCGACGCAGTGGCCGCCAGCGTGGGGGCGTATGTGGAGAGCCTTGGTTTGGAGAGCGCTTTCAAGAAGGTGGCTCTTGCGTAGGCCCGGAAGTGGTTCCTAGACGCGTATGATTGCCGTGTGGCGTTATATATGGTGTTTCAGACACGGGTGCCTGGTGTCCGGCTCTGGGGGTGCCTGGTGCGCGGCGCTAGTGGTGCTTCCCGGTTGCCATCTCCTTGGTCAACACCAGGCTGGCGCTGGTCAACACCTCGCACTGCCGCCCGATCTCCGCCAACTTGGAAATCACCTTGCTGTTGCCCTTTCCAAAGCCGTAGATGTAGTAGGGCAAGCCCATGCGCTTGCAAAAGTCAATCACCATGGGCTGCGCCTTGCGGAAGTTGTGTCGCGGGAGTCTTGGGAACAAGTGGTGCACTGCCTGGAACTGCAACCCGCCGTGGAGATAGTCCAACCACTCGGGACAGTCCACGTCCATGGTGGTGCGGAGCTGGCGCAGCGCAAACAGCTCGGTGGTGCCAAAGTCGGCCGTCAGCATGGCAAAGTGCGAGAGAGTGATCTGGACATGCACAAGCCCGGTGGTCCAGTGGGACACAAGAATGTAGAGAATCCGGTCGCTCCACCGAGTCATGCTGCGTGCAATGACAAGGTAGAAGAACCAGTAAAAGAACCACGCCAACCCCACAATCTCGAGGTAGCGGAACCACGCCGCCTTGCCGCGCCGCGGCCCAAGCCCCCGGATAAGGTGGCCCCACGACAAGACATACAAGTTGAACCGCCCGAACGCAAGGAGCGGGTAGTACAAGTAGTGCTGGTACGGAATAAGGCGCTGGGCAGCCCAGTCAAACTCAATCTCGCGCTTGTAGTAGGTGGAGTAGAGCGAGCGGAAGAGATCCACACTCACGGCAAAGAACGGAAGGTGCTGGATGTCTGGGTCGTGTGCCGGGTCGTTGGTGACGAGGTGGTGCACGTTGTGGTTGCGCTTCCACCACCCCACCAGCAAGCCGCCAATGAAGTTGGCAATCAAGATGCCAATCACGTTGTCCACCTGGTAGTTGTGGGTGATGGCAATGTGGCTGGCGTCGTGCACAATGAACGGCATCTGCTGCCACGCGCACCCGAGACAGAACGCCAGCGGGAGATACCACCCGAGCTTGAAGAACAGCGCGGCGTAGAGAAGAAGCGCGGTGATCCGCACGCCCTCTTTGAAGTACTCCCAGTAGGGACACTGGTAGTAGCCGGCCTCGATGATTTGCTGGTGGAGAGCACGGTACTCGGCAGTGATGTTCCGCTGGGTGTCGGCATCGAGCAGCGGGAGCGCCCGGAGATCCTGCTGGCTCAACTCGTTGTCGTACCGGTCCATCAACTGTTCCGGGTCGACGATCGGGTCCTTGTTGATCGGCCAGAGCTCGTCGGCGTTCTCCGCGCTGGGGACGATTCCCTGGGGGAGCCGGTACTCCAACTCCACAGGATCTCTGCCGATCGGGCGGTACTCGGTGTCAGGCTCCCGTTCAAACTCGCCGCCCTGGATCGGCGGGAGAAGGTTGGTCCAGGGAAGCTCGACCTGGCCCACGGCGTACCGCTTGAACGTGGCCACCGTCTCGTCGCTGTGGTACGCGTCCATCTCGTCGCTGGCGTCACGGCCCACCAAGTGGTGGATGGCAAGATCACCTCCCGGATGCTTCGGGATCCAGTTGGTGAGGTCAAGCGCGTACAGCCGGTAGATCACCACCGCCCGGCCTGCAGCGATCCGGTGTTGCACCTGCAACGGCGTGAGCACGGGATGGGCACGTGTCATGGAGTAGAAGCGAGGCGATGATCCACGTCTTTTCTTTCGTATAGGCGGGGCTGTGTTCCATCGCGGCGTCGTACATGAAGCGCATGGCAAAAGTCACCCCACGGGCGGTGCGGTGGTTGGGCCACGCGGCAGGCAGGGGCCATGTGGCCACGTATCTCCAGGGATCCGGCAGCCTTGTGGCGGCAATGGGGCTGTTTGCAGAGAGCGGAGAGCTCCGCAACGACTGCTTTGTAGCCATGGCGCGGGAGACGCCGAGCCGGTTTGACGCTGCGTACGCCGCTGCCGCAGACCCGGAGAGCCCGTGGTTCCAGACTCTCCAGCTCCAGCATTTCATAGCCTCCGGGCAGTACGCGCGGGCCGTGCTTGCGGTAGACAGCCAGCCGGAGCCAGCAGCTCTTCCTGTGCTGTGGCACCGGTTGCGGACCATGGCGTGCCGGCGACAGGATGCCGAGGCCTTGGCCATGCTCAGCAAACAGCCCGGGTGTGATGCAGACCAGTGGGAAGAGGTGGCGAGCGTGGCGTTGGCCACGAGCCATGTGGCATTGTGCAACGCAGTGGCGGCGGCGGTGGCGGCCGGCGATGCCGAGCTAGACGAACCCTCCCTCATGCAGTTGTTGTACTGTGTCGAGGGGTCGGTGGCGGCACGGGCGGTGGTGGCGGCGTTGCTGCCCGAGGCCCAGGGCCTGGTGGAGGTGGCGGTTGGTCGCATTTTGTCTCGGGTGCGGCTTGGCAGCACGCTTGCCGGGATGGTGCAGGCAATCGAGGCCGAGCTTGCGCGAGGAGCGGTGTTTGCGCTCAGAGACCTTGCGCCGGTGATCCGCAAGGTGCTGTTGTGGCGGGCCGTGGCTCGTGACCGGCTGGGAGCTCCGCGGGAAAGCGTTGTGGAGAAAATGGTGGTGGACGGCCACCAGGCAGTGGTGTCACCGGCCGGCCGGGTTCTCTATCCAGAATTGGTGAGTTCCATGTTCCAGCAGAGCGGGGAGAAGATGGTGCTGTTTCTCCAGGCCATGTCGAGCTTGTGGCACTTGGGATACACGTCGTGGAGCGAAACGGTGTGGAAAGATGTGTTTCGCAAGGTGGGCAATAGCCGGCTGAGCGACGCGGCAGGGTTTGCCTTGTGGAAGGTGGCCAAACAGCGTGGTGTGTTGACTGAGTTCCACTACGGGTGTTTGTTGGAGGGGCAGAAACAGACGCCAGTCGCGGCACTTGTGCGGTTGTACACCGGGGAGAGGGCAGGCGGTCTGCTGGAAAGGGTCCAAGACGCCATGTCCTCCACACACACCGTGGCCCTCTCCCACACCACCCCCACCTCTGCAGTGCTAGCGCTCGTGGCAGAGTGCAAGCCCGACAACTACTACCCGGATGTGGACAAGACGGCAGTTGCGTATATCGAATCGTGGGAAGAATAGCCCCCCGTCAACTACAACTTGCCCTTCATGATGCTAGCCATGCGAGCAGCAGTAGCAGGACCCATGCCGTTGGTCTGGGCCCGCGCCACCCGTCTCAAGCCCTCCTCCACGTTCCCCCCCTCGACCATGTAGCGCAACTCCTCCCGAGTGACACGGACAGTCCAGCGCTCCTTGGTGGCAATTTCCTTGGCAATGCTCACAGCGTGGGCCAACGCCGCCTCCTTGTCCGGCAACACCTTCAGCACAAGCCCCAAGTCAAGCGCCTCGGCCGCGTCAAAGTCGCGGGCCGTCAAGGCCAACTCGTGCAACTTCAGCTTGTTGTTCACCAACGCCGGAAGCCGCTGCAACGACCCGATGTCGGCAACAATGCCAATGTGGATCTCGCGGATGGAAAAGTTGGTGTCGGCACTGGCAACACGGATCAGCGTGGTGCCGAGAATGTCGAGACCAAGGCCGATGCAGTGGCCGTGGGCCACGGCAATCACCGGCGTGCTGATGTTGGCGGTGGTGCCGATGCACTCCTGGAACTCGAGCACGTAGCGATACATCTCCAAGTTGCGGTGCAGGCCGTCGGCAGCCGGCTGGCCCTTGCCCTGGATGTGGCGCACCATCACGTCCAGCCCGTCGCGGAGATTCAACCCCGCGGTAAAGTTCTTGCCCTTGCCCGACACAATGATGGCCTTGATCTTGGGCTCGGCGTCGAGCTCGGTAAACACCTGGGCGTACTGGCGCCACGTGGCGTCGTTGAAGGCGTTGTGGATCCGCGGCTGGTTGAACTGCACGTGGGCGATTTCCGGAGTAAGAAACTCCACGTCGAAGAGCGGGTACTTGGCGTTGTAGTCGGTCATGGCTGTGGACAGTGGGGGCAGCAGGCCGGCGCTCGGGGCTTATAAGCGGTGCGGTTGGGGAAGAAACAAGTCCGGTATTTCCACGGCGGATGTTTTGCTGCGGGGACGTGGCTGAACCCCGCATCTCATGCACCCCGGATTTCACGATAGCCCAAAGAAGGACGCAGCGAAGGTGGTGCGCCTGGCGGGCCGGCGGGCGGGGACGGGTTTGGAGGGCGCGGCGGCGCGGTGGACGTACGTGCCGTGGGCCACGCGGTCGGTGGACGGGCTCCACAGCCAGAGAAGCTCTGGGTCGTGTGGCGGTTCGAGCGGCGCCACCACCACCTCGAGAAGCACGTGCGAGGCGAGCTCGAGTTTCTCGTGGGCGTGGTGGTGGTTGGTGTAGTGGAGCCGGCGGCCCAAGGACTGTCGCCGCACCACCGGGTCGCACGTGTCAACCCAGCCCGCGGGGGCACTGGCCCGCACGCTGGTCTCGAGGTAGCAGCCCTTGGTGTTGGTGCCGACCCGCGCCATCCACCGCTCGCACCCGGCCGCCGTCACGCTGGTGTGGTTGGCACACACAACCCGGAGCGAGCCGGTGGCCATGGCGGCCAACACGGCGTCGTCCACCGCGGGCTGGTGCGACACGTCCACCGCAACAAGGCCCGGCGTGGCCACGAGCCGGAGGAGGTCGTCGCGCGGAACAGTGCAGCCACGGAGATCGATGGCGAGGTGGACCGGCCGCGGCATGGCCAGCACATACGCGCTCACGTCGCGGAGAAGCACGTGGGGCCAGAGCCGTTCCACCCGGTGGAGGGCGCCGGGGCGGCCCGGCACGGTGGTGTTCTCGAGCACGGTCTGGCGCGCCGCGTGGGTGCGCAGCGCGCTGGTGTAGCCGATCGAGGGCGGCGGGTCGCGGTGGTGGCAGGCAAACCCGGGCTCGTGGCTGAAGCCGGCAAACTGGCGAAACAACTCGGGCGTGTCCTGGTTGGTGGTGGTGAGCCGCTCCCACACAGGCTGCCACACCCGCCACTGCGGGGCCCAGTCGATGGGAGCGTGTCCCAGCCGGGCCACCTCCTGCGCCACCACGGCAGCAGCGCGACTACGGAGGGAGGTGGCGGCGGGCGCCGGCGTGCATGGTGCCGGCGCCGTGCGGGTCCACGCGTATGTCTCCACGCTGGAAGTGTCGCGGAGAGTGTGGTCCAGAGCACCGAGCCGGTGGAGGAGAGCGGTGGGGGGGGTGGGGGGTTCGCGGGGCCGCTGTGGCTCGCGCTTGGCTCGTCGCAGCGTCCACCGGGGCCGCCGGAGACCGCGCTTGGGACGCGCCATGGATGTACGCGGTGTAAAATACAAACACGCGGGTGTCGTCTTGTTGTGTGCAGCAACTCCACAAGCGTGTCTGGCATCGTGTATCCATCTCAACTCCTACCGTCGGCCTCGTATGGCCAGCCACACCTACAGCAGACCACCCACGCCTGCCGCGTAGCACAAGGCCCAGGTCAAACTCATCCCGTTGTCGAGCAAGTTGGTGTCGAACCCGCTGGCGCTAAAGAACCGGTAGGCGCTGGCCGGGTCTGCCAACGCCTGGTTCAAGCGCAAGACTCCGGCCCACCCACTGGTCAAGCCAGACACAATGCCCGCCAAGAAGCGACTCCACTCGGCCAGCACAAACAGCGGCTGGCGGACATACAGCAGCGCCGGTGTGATGGGCAACATGTGGATGCCGTGGATGTACTCCACGTTGGTGCCAAAGTAGGTGGTGTAGTCCAACTTGTTGTCGAACAAGATGCCGCTCACCATGTTGGGCACAAACACCGCCGGCTGGACGGTGTTGTCTGGCAGCAACAACATGTAGGCGTTCATGCTGCGCCGCTGGACCGCAAGCATCAAGCTGCCCCGAGCCTCCATGGCCAGGTCGCCCACCACCCTGCCCCACATCTTCATGGCGTAGGCAAAGTTCACGTCCTCGCTGCTCAGCTCCTGGTTGCAGCCATCGCCCGCCGCAAACAAACCGCCTGCCCACAGATGCCCGTGGAACCAGTCAAACAGGCGGAACACGGGAAAGTACGGGTCCGACAGCAGCGGGTTGGCCACGTCCCGCACAAGCAGGTTGACCCACGGCTGCACAGTGGCGAGCCACAGTCCCCCGAGAGCCGCATCCACCAGGGCCACCACCGCTGCGGCGTGGATGTGGTAGCCGTAGTGGAAGTGGTGGTCGTTGTACCACCCGTTGCCGTAGTCGGCGCTTGGGTCCAGCGTGTTGTCACGTACACCGTGCCACGTGGTGTCGTAGCAGAGCGGGAGCAGCTGGGTGTTGGTCACAAAGCGGTTGATGGCGGTCTTCATCAGCGCAAGGAGCACTGCTGTCTTGGCCAGGTCTTGGAGCACGTAGTGCAACACCCACAACACATAGGCGTACTTGTCGAGGATCTTGCCGCTGGTGTACATGCTCGGCACGTTGGAGTAGGCTGCCACGTCGTTGCCATACTCGTTGGCTGCTGCTGCGGCAATCGCACGCCTGGCCTCTGCCAGATAGCTGATGGTGCTGGAGAGCTGGCTCCACGGAGCCAAGCCAATTCCAGTGGGAAGTGTCTCCGCCATTTCCATCTTGGTGGCAAGGTAGCCCGTCATGACGCCCTTGCTGGGCAGTTGCAACTGGATGGTGGTCTTCCCACTCGTCACCGCCGGCGTCATGCAGGCTACGTGGTGCGGCAACGCCATCACCATGGTGCCGTTCAGCACCGAAGACCCCGCAAGCGTGTAGGTCCAGCCGTAGGTGCACGTGGAGCCCAGCACGCTTCCGGTGAGCGAGGCTCCGGTGGGATAGCACCCGGCTCCGCCGTCGTAGCTGCTGTTGGTGCCACAGCACACCTGAACCACACAGCCATCAACGCTGTTGGACAGAATGAGGGTGTTGTTTCCCAGGAGCTTCCACAGGAGCAGCTGGCCACTGGGCACCGCGCAGTACATGAGCCAGGAGGTGCCGTTGGCCAACAAAACCACATACTTCTGGATGCCCAGCCGAGGGGACGCTGCACCCGCCACCAGCGTGATGCCCACGGCAGAGTACAACTGGGGGATAAGGTTGGAGTACACGGCGGTGGCATAGCCCATGCCCTGGACCAACGGCACGTCCATGTGGCCTGCCAGCACTGCGAAGCGGGCCGTAGCCGCCATCTTCAGCATGCTCACCAACAGCATGGTGGGGGCGGTGGAAAAGTCTGCCAGACCCAACACCCACAGCCGGACGCCTACAGGCATGTAAACGTACTCGGGTGGAGTGCCGCTGGCAAAGGTGAAGCTGCTGGCGGGCTGGTACAGCACCGCCATGCCGCTGGGGCTGCTCAGCCGCCAGAGAGCGTACGGGTGGGTGTACACCGGCTGGTCCTGCAGTCCGACAAGGAGGTTGGTGAAGAAGGAGTTGGTGGGGATGGGGGCACCGGTGGGCACGCCCAGGGGAGGGGACAACGGGTGGGAGGTTGGCGGAAGCACCGACGGAGGCGCTGCTGTGGCCACGGCGGAGAAGATGGAGGTAGCTACGGGCATTGGCGCACAGAGAAGAAAGAGCAGAGGCGAGGACAGCAGCGGGGGGCGGCGGCTACCGCACAAACCCAGCATTGCCGCCGTGGCCGCGCAGAAGCGTCACCCAAGCCTCGCATCCCGCTCATCGGAACAACGCGTGCATCGGAACGCAGCAACGTGCATCAGAACGCATCTTGCCTCACACCAACTCTTTGCTGGCGCATGCTGTCGCTATTCGAACTCCAGCGGGACGCGGTGGTGTCGCTTCTCCAGCACACGCGGCCGGCGTCGGGTTCCAAGGCGTTTCTCGTGGTGGACCCGTTCACCCAAAAGTACATCTACAACCTCATTTCCAGAGAGGAGCTCCTCGAGTATGTGTTTGCGGTGGTGCTCGCCACGGACAAGCGCCTGGTGAACATGACGTACGAGTGCGTGTACATTCTCCTGCCCAATGCGCTTCTGGTGCTGTGCCTTGTGTCGGACTTCAAGCCGCTGCCGATGCGGTACAAGCGCGGCCACGTGTTCTTCACACCGGGTCCGGTGGACAAGGCAATGGAGCCGGTGTACCGCGAACCCAACTGGCGGGCCTACGTACAGGGTCCCTACACGCTTCCGTGGGCCATGCAGCCGGTGGAGCCGCGGGCGTTCGTGGTGCCGCGGACACCGGTGCTGATGGCCACGATGAGCAGCACCGACACGGTGCAGCTTGCCAGCGCCTACATCGACCGGTGCGTGGAGTCGCTTGTGGAGTTGTGTGTGTTGTTGGGCGAGTTTCCTCTTATTCGCTACCACCAGCCGGCGCCGCAGTCCGACGGCGCCGCGCCGTTCCACGCGCTGCGGTTGTGCGAGGAGATGGCCAAGCGCTTGCGCGAGGCGGTGGAGACGTATGCGCGGGCCAACGAGGACTTCCCGCCAGAGCTGCAGCGGCCGCGGCTGGTGGTGGTGCTTGCGTCGCGCGCCACCGACTTGTTTGCGCCGGTGTTGCACGAGTTCACCTACCAGGCCATGGTGCACGACTGCGTGGAGCTCAAGGACAACACCACGTTTGACTACACCGATGCCACGGGGGCAGCCCGGCAGTACACGCTCAGCGAGAGCGACAGCCAGTGGCGGCGGATGCGCCACATGCACTTGTTGGACGCGGACGCGCACATCAACGCGGAACAGAAGCGGTTTGTCAAGGAACACCCGGACTTTTACGACCAGCAGCAGGGCAAGGTGTACATTCTGGACCTCACGCGGCAGATGCTCACCAAGGACCTGGTGTTTGCCCAGGAGCGGGAGATTTTCGGACACGCCAAGTTGGTGGCGATGTTGGGCGAGGCCAACGGGACGCGGCGGCTTGCAGAGATGCTGCTTGTGGAGCAGGACTGTGCGCTGTTTGGCGTGCGGCGCGACGGGGACCGGGTGAAGCGGGTGGTGGACGAGGCGTTGCCGGTGTTGGCGGACCAGGAGGTGCCCATCTGGGACCGGTTCCGGCTTGTGCTTGTGTATGCGCTCTACCGCGGAGGGCTTGTGGAGGCGGACTTTCGCAAGTTGTTGCAGTTCAGCGGGGTGGCACCGATGCAGGAGCATCAGTTCATGCTGATTGTGCACCAGTTTGCTCTGCTTGGCTATCCGATCGTGAAGGCCGAGCCGAAGCTGAAGGGCCACCAGCACCGTGTGTTCCACCGCATGAACAACCGGGCCAAGTTCGACACGCTGCGGTTCGAGCCGGCCGTGGCCAACGTGGTGCGGGAACACAGCAACCACACGCTCGACGAGCTGGAGTGGCCGTTCCACGGCGAGCGGCCCATGGTGGAGGATGCGCAGCAGGCCACCACGTTGCGGAACCAGCGCGCCAAGGCCCAGTGGGGGAACTCGCTGCGGTTCACGCCGGCGCGGCAGCGGGTGATTTGCTTTGTGGCGGGCGGCATGACCTACTCGGAGATGCGTGCGGCGCAGGAGACGGGCACGGAGCTCGACAAGGAGGTGTACATTGGCGGGACGGAGCTTGTGACGCCGGCGGGGTTCTTGCAGCAGGTGGAGATGTTGGGCAAGGAGGTGGGGGCGTGGCCGGTGAAGCCGTACGTGGAGGAGAAGCCGCGGCGGGCGCCGGAGCATCTTTGGGAGCGGGCACAGCGGCGGCCGTCGGGCCCGGCAGCGGCGGCCAGCGTGCCCAGCGGGGCCGTGGGGGGCGGGCGGGCGCCGGTGGTGCAGACGCCCTCGCCGCCGCCGGTGGTGTCGACGCCCACACCGCCCAGCGACAAGGAGAAGAAGCGGCTGAAGTTGAAGAAGATGTTCCGGTGACGCAGGACACCTGCAGGCACCTGCAGGAAAATCCGGCAGCCACGACGCGCGGAGATGCGGGGCGACTCCGGAGCGGCTGGTGTTTCTCCGGCTCCCCTCACTCTATTACAAATCACGCAACTGGCCAGCAACTCTCGCCACGTCACACACCTGCACTTTACTCTTCCCAATGTCTCTCAGAATCGGCGTTATTGGCACGGGCATCTTTGCCACCGACAACCATCTCCCCACGCTCCAGAAGCTGGAGGAGTTTACCGTGACGGGTGCGTACAACCGCACCAAGGCCAAGGCTGAGACGTTTGCCCAGAAGGCTGGGTTGGCGGAGGAGAAGGTGTACGACCTGCTCGAGGCCATCTTCACGGCCGAGGACGTGGACGTGGTGGACGCGCTTCTCCCGGTGCAGTTCAACACCGAGGTGGTGAAGCTTGCCATCAAGCACAACAAGCCGTTGGCGATGGAGAAGCCCATTGCCGCCAACTTGGCGCAGGCACGCGAGATCGTGGAGCTTTCGCGCACCTCCAAGGTGCCGATTCTCGTGCTCGAGCAGTTTGCGTACTTCAAGGCGGTGGAGCTTGTCAAGAGCAAGCTCGAGCAGATCGGGCCTGTGGTTGCGTTTGAGCACTTGGCCACCGGGCCCTTCTACCCGTCCAACAAGTACCTTGCCACCGGGTGGAGAGCCAAGCCGGAGCACATTGGCGGGTTCCTCAGCGACGGCGGTGTGCACCAGCTCGCGCTCCTCACGGGCATTTTGGGCAACGTGAAGCTGGTGAGCGCGCACACGCGCCAGGTGCGGGAGGTGAGCGGGGCGGACGACATTCTCTTCCTGACGCTCGAGCTTGTGCTGGGGGCGATTGGGTCGTTCAACTACGGCTCTGCGTTCGGCAACACCGTCAAGACCAACACGCTCAAGGTGTACGGCAAGAACGGGCTGTTGGTGTACGACTACTCGGCCGGCAAGAAGCCGCTGGTGACGGTGTGGGTGGGCCCCGACGGCGAGAACAAGAAGGAGGCGGTCACCACGGAGTTTGACGACCCCAACAACCAGGAGGCGGAGTTTGCCAACTTTGCCGAGGCGGTCAAGGCCAGCGACAAGACCAAGTTGGTGGTGACGCCGGAGATGGCGTTCCACCACTTGGCCATTGTGGGCGCGGCCTTGGAGAGCTCCAAGGACGGCAGCGCCGTGGCGGTGGAGACTGTGTAGCCAATGCGACACATCCCCACGTGACGGCACCCACGTGACGGCACCCACGTGACGGCACCCACGTGACGACTTCCCCACGTGACCCAGTCGTGCGGATTCCATTCCGTAAACGTGGGCACTGCGTAGATCGCCTCCTTCCGCATTTGCCCTAACGTAAACAACCGCGTTAACACCACCCCCGCCTCTTCCCATGCGTGAAGTGATCAGTGTGAATGTTGGCCAGGCCGGCTGCCAGATCGGCAACGCGTGCTGGGAGTTGTATCTGCTTGAGCACGGGATCCAGCCCGATGGATACCTCCAGCCGGGGCTTGACCGGCCCAAGGGCGGCGAGGACGGTTTCCTGACGTTTTTTAGCGAGACGGGCCTGGGCAAGTACGTGCCGCGGGCCATCTACGTGGACCTCGAGCCCAATGTGATTGACGAGGTGCGGACCGGCGCCTACAAGGACTTGTTCCACCCGGAGCAGCTTATTGCTGGCAAGGAGGACGCCGCCAACAACTACGCGCGTGGCCACTACACGGTGGGGCGCGAGTTGCTCGACGACATTTTGGACCGCATCCGCCGCATGGCCGACCAGTGCGACGGGCTTCAGGGCTTTTTGTTCACGCACTCGCTTGGCGGTGGCACTGGCTCTGGTCTCGGGCTGTTGTTGTTGGAGCAGCTCCTGTTGGACTACGGCAAGAAGAGCAAGTTGGAGTTTGCCGTGTACCCGGCGCCGCAGGTGTCCACCTCGGTGGTGGAGCCCTACAACACGGTGCTCACGACCCACACCACCTTGGAGCACGCGGACTGCACCTTCATGGTGGACAACGAGGCCATCTACGACATGTGCCGCCGCCAGTTGGACATTCTGCGCCCGCTGTTCCTGTCGCTCAACTCCATCATTGCCCAGGTGGTGTCGCTGGTGACGGCCTCGCTCCGTTTCGACGGTCTGCTCAACGTGGACCTCAACGAGTTCCAGACCAACTTGGTGCCGTACCCCCGCATCCACTTCCCGCTTGTGCTGTACCTGCCGGTGCTTTCCAAGGCCCGTGCCAACCACGAGCTGAACCTGGTGGCGGAGATCACCGCGGCGTGCTTCGAGCCCACGAACCAGATGGTGCGCTGCGACCCGCGCCTTGGCAAGTACATGGCGCTGTGCTTGTTGTACCGCGGCGACGTGGTGAACCGCGAGGTGCAGAACGCCGTGGCCCAGATCAAGGCCAAGAAGACGGTGCAGATGGTGGACTGGTGCCCCACGGGCTTCAAGATTGGTATCTGTTCGCAGCCCCCCACGCCCACGCCTGGCAGCGAGCTTGCGGCCGTGAACCGGGCTGTGTGTGTGTTGAGCAACACCACTGCCATTGCCGACGCCTGGCACCGCATTGACCGCAAGTTCGACTTGATGTACGCCAAGCGTGCGTTTGTCCACTGGTACGTGGGCGAGGGCATGGAGGAGGGTGAGTTCAACGAGGCCCGTGAGGACTTGGCTGCCTTGGAGCGGGACTATGTGGAGGTGGGTGCGGACCTGTACCCGGAGGAGGGGGAGGAGTACTAAGCCGGTCTCCAATCTGCTTTGTAGCGTCTATACCAAGTAATATGCTTGCCAGGGAACTCGCAGAGAATCAAGGGAAGAGTGGGGGGGTATCTACAACTCCTCGGTGGTGGCACCGCCGTCAGCCAAGTCCAACACCATCACCTTGCACTCCACCCCGTGGGTCTTGAACACGTTGACGATCTTGTCGGAGATCTGGTCAAAGTTCCCGACTGCGAGGGCAAGAATGGTGGGGCCGGCACCGGAAAGACAGATTCCACACAAGCCGTCCACCTCCTTCATTGTCACCTGTTCCAAGACGTCTGTCAAGCCGGGAATGAGGGGAGCACGGTACTTTTGGTGGAGCTTGTCCTGCATGGCCATGTAGATGCGTTCGCGGTCGACCGGGGAGTGGGTCAAGGCGGTGGTCAACACGGCAATGCGCTGGAGGTTGAAAACAATGTCGGCTCGGGAGTACTCCTGGGGAAGCACGGCGCGGGACTTGGCGGTCAGCACTTCGAACTGGGGCACAACACACACGCACTTGATTTCGGGGGCCCAGCCGTACTTGATGTGCTGGCCAATGGCCACCGGGGGCATCGGGGGCGTGGCGCCGGTGTCCACGCCTCCAGCGGGTTCCGGGAGCACTTCGGCAAGGGGGATTTCCACGGGGGAGGTTTCGCCCTCGGTCAATTCGCGGAGGAACAGGCCGACAAAGCCACCCATCATGGCGGCGCTGATGTTGTCGGGGTGGCGTTCGATCATGAGACAAAAGTCCAACATGCGGGGCTTGGACAACTGGAGGTTGCCGACAACGTTGCCGAGCATGACGCCGGCCACGACAGCGGCGCCGGAGGAACCGAGGCCACGGCCGAGGGGGATGGGGTTGTCGACGTGGATGGTGGTGGGGTTGGGGAACTGGCGGATGCCGTGGCACCGGAGCACGTACAAGGCGGTGCGGGTGATCAAGTTGGCTTCGTGGTCGAGCGGCACGTCGTCGGCGCCCTCGCCGGAGTAGGTGAGGGTGACCTGGGGGGTGGGGGCCGGGGAGTCTTCAATGGTGACGGTGAGCTGGAGGTAGAGGGCGAGACCAATGCCGAGGACATCAAAGCCGGGGCCGATGTTGGCCGAGGAGGCGGGCACGGAGAGGCGGTACGCAGGCATGGAGGAAGAATGAGTAACAGGGTGTGTGCAGGAGGGTGGGGCGATACACCCGTGCACCCGTGCACACCCGTGCACCCGGCACACCCGTGCACCCCTCGGTGCGCCGTGCGTCACGCGACCTACTGCACCCTGGCGCACACGCCCTGCAGCGCCACAGACCGCTGCCCCACGCCACGCGTGAAAAATCTTCGTTTCGCTCGTGTCTTTGTCATTTTTCTCGGGAATCGGACGCCGCAAACGGCACCCGTTTCCCAGCAGCAGACCACGTGGGGCTCCTCACTACGTATACACCGGTTTAGTCTTATTCTGTATGCACTAGCGGCAGCGCCGTGCATGCCCTCGCGCACGCTTGCATAAATTGATAGCCTGCCCCACGTGGGCTGCCGTTTGGGCCCTCCCACGTGGGCTGGGGCTGGGCACCATGCACCGCCTCTTGGCACCGCCAGCGCCCAGAGAAGTAGCATCGTGCCGCCAGCTTGGCATTGCTTGGTGGGCCGACTGGACTCGAGAACTGGACTCCGCCCGTCGCTCCACCCCGGCTCAGCCTCGCTCTCACACACACGCTTGCTACTCCTCGCCGGCTAATGTGTCCTAATCAAGGTGCGTTATGCACCCCGACAGGCAATATCCGCTCCACCAACCAGCGTTGTCATTTCCCCCCGTGGCACACGCGGAGATTTCCGGATTAGCGCGGACGCAGGCTAGCAAGAGGGTATATAATGGAAGCACCCCCGCTGCTGTCACACGCTCTCCAGTGCCAACCATGTCTGCTGCTCCCGCTGCGAACAAGGAGAACTTGACTGCCGGCGGTAACGCGGCGTTCCACAACTACATCAACGACTTTGCCCACGTCGACGACCCGTTGGAGCGCCGCCGCCTTGCTCTCGAGAAGATCGACAACGCGAGCTTTGGCTGGTACCACATCCGCGCCATTCTCGTGGCCGGCATTGGCTTCCTCACGGATGCCTACGACATCTTCGCCATCAACATGGCCGTGACCATGATGACGTACGTGTACTGGGACGGCAAGATGCCCTCGTCCACCCAGACCGCCATCAAGGTGTCCACCTCCGTGGGCACGGTGATTGGCCAGCTCGGGTTTGGTTTCCTCGGTGACTTCCTTGGCCGCAAGAAGGTGTACGGTATCGAGCTCATCATCATCATCACTGCCACCATCTTCCAGTGCATGATCGGCACTTCGCTTGCCCTCAACTTCACGGCCCTTCTTGTGTTCTGGCGTATCATCATGGGCATTGGTATCGGTGGTGACTACCCGCTTTCGCTGATCATCACGTCCGAGTTTGCCACCACCAAGTGGAGAGGTGCCATCATGGGCGCTGTGTTTGCCAACCAGGGTTGGGGCCAGTTGCTTGCCGGCATTGTCGCCATCATCTTGGTGGCGGGCTACAAGGACCAGCTCAAGCCGGCCAAGAAGGCCTCTGAGTGTGGCCACGACTGCAAGCGCTCGTTCGACCGCATGTGGCGTGTGCTTGTCGGCTTTGGCTGTGTTCCTGCCGTGGCCGGTCTCTACTTCCGTCTCACCATTCCCGAGTCGCCGCGTTTCACCATGGAGCAGGGCGAGGACGACGTGCGTGCTCTTGCCGACACCAAGCACTTCCTCGGCGGCCAGTACGGCAACGCCAACGAGGAGGAGATTGCCGGCTTGAACTTGGACATCGAGCGTGCTGCTGCCGTGGCGTCTGTCAAGCGCACCGCCGAGGAGATTGAGAACGACATCCACACCCCGCCCAAGGCTTCGTGGGCCGACTTTTTGCACCACTTTGGCCAGTGGAAGCACGGCTCGATTCTTCTTGGTACTGCCGGCACCTGGTTCATGTTGGACGTGGCCTTCTACGGTCTTGGTCTCAACTCCAACACCATTCTCGAGGCCATTGGTTACTCTGGTCAGGCCAACTTGTACGAGAAGATGTACAACAACGCCGCCGGCAACATGATTCTCATCTGTGCCGGTTCCATTCCCGGCTACTGGGTCTCCGTGGCTACCCTCGACACCATTGGCCGCAAGCCCATCCAGATCTTTGGCTTTGGCATTCTCACCGTCATGTTCTGTATCATGGGCTTTGGCTACCACAAGATTGGCGAGCACGGCTTGCTCGGTGTCTACGTGATCTGCCAGTTCTTCCAGAACTTTGGTCCCAACACCACCACCTTTATCATTCCCGGTGAGATCTTCCCGACCCGCTACCGGTCCACTGCCCACGGTATCTCTGCTGCCTCTGGTAAGGTGGGTGCCATTGTGGCCCAGACCGCGCTCGGCACTTTGATCAACCACAACTGTCCCAAGGACAAGCAGCTGTGCTGGCTCCCGCACGTGCTCGAGATCTTTGCCTTGTTCATGTTGCTCGGCTTTGGTCTTGCCTGGCTCGTGCCCGAGACCAAGCGCATGTCTCTCGAGGAGTTGTCCGAGAAGTACCACGGCGAGGCCAACATCCGCAACTACGTTGCTGGCGGTGCCGAGTCGTCTTCCGACGTGCAGGCTGTGGAGGAGAAGTAGGTTTGTTAATTGATCGTTTCTAGTGCTCACAGTGGCTTCGCCCGGTTCTTGTCGTCTTCTGGCGTGGTTTCGGTGCGCCTGCCGGTTGGTTTTGGCGTGGGCCGGGTGTTGGCGTGGGCCGGGCGTCGGCTGTGCTTGCCCTGCACGCTGCCCTGGTCTAGCACAGTTGTTCATTCTAGCCACCTACTTCTGCTCGTACTGGCGTCTCCACATGCCGTCCACCTTGGTGAGATAATACACGCCCTTGCCCACGTGCTCCAACAGCCCCGTGGGCTCGAACTCCTTCTGCAAGTGCGCCTTCTCGCGGAGCTCGATCGCCGCAAGGTACTCCTCCGGCGAGGCGGTGTAGCGGTCGGCCAACTGCTGCTTCAAGCCCAAGTTGGCCACAATGTCGCTCACGCTGCCCGCCACCTTGATGGAGTACAACGAAGAGGCAAGCCCAGAGCCGTACGAAAACACACCGATTCTCTTGCCCTCCAAGTCGCCCTCGGCATACGTCAACAACAGGGCAAGCGCCGCGTACACCAGGCCGGTGTACATGTTGCCGGTGTTGGTGGGCACCTCGAGCGACGGAGCCACGCGCACGGCGTTGAAGGGCTTGGCCACCCCCACAAACGTCTTCTCCACGAGCTTGTCGCTCAACAGCGCCTCGTACTCCACCTCGGCCAAGGCCGGGTCCACGTCCGCAAACTGGCTGGGGTCCGCCTTGAAGTCCGCATACAACATGCGGGCATACAGCTTGGTGACCAACTTGCACGTGGGCACGTGGAACACGTTGTAGTCAAAGTGAGCAGTGGTGCCAACAGCAGCGGGGCCAAGCGGCTTGGCGCAGAGACCACGCGCAATGGCCTTCTTGGAGTAGGCCGCGTAGCACGCGTCCACCGCGCGCACGTAGCACGAAAGCGAAAAGTGGCCGTCCACCACCGGGTACTCGCTGGTAAAGTCGGGCTTGAAAAAGTCGTACGCGTGGGCCATGTACAGGCCGTGCACAGGCTCCACCACAAGCGGGGCGTCGGGCCCGATCAACATGGCCACGGTGCCGGCACCACCAGTGGGGCGGGCCGCGCCGCTGGAGTAGATGGCAATGTCACCGCACACCACCACGGCGTAGCGGCCGTCCCACAGGCTCAGCTCCACCCAGTTGATGGCGTTGAAGAGCGCGTTGGTGCCACCGTAGCACGCGTTCACCGTGTCGATGCCCTCCACGTCGGCATTGTCGCCCAACAACTGCATGAGCACCGACTTGACCAGCTTCAGCTTGTCGAGAAGCGTCTCGGTGCCCACCTCCAAACGGCCAATCTCCTCCGGCTTGATGTTGTTCTTGGCAAGCAACCGCAGCAACACCGTGAGCAGCATGGAGTAGATGTCCTCGCGGTCGTTCACAAACGCCATGTTGGTCTGGCCAAGGCCGATCGTGTACTTGCCGGCCGACACGCCGTCGGCCTTCTCGAGCTCCACCTGGTTGACACACTGGCCAGGGATGTACACCTCAAGGGCCTTGATTCCGATGTTTGCGCGCGTCATTACTCGGGGTGTGGGAAGTGGGATGATGGTGGGGTGATGGGTGAGGCTCGGGTGCGGTTTGCGAGTCGCGTCGTTTAAGTAATGCGGCGCGTGAACGACGTAAACGAGGTGCAGGATATTTCTCTATGGATAACGAGAGCGAGATCG
Source organism: Limtongozyma cylindracea (assembly GCA_030572215.1). NCBI lineage: Eukaryota > Fungi > Ascomycota > Pichiomycetes > Serinales > Debaryomycetaceae > Limtongozyma > Limtongozyma cylindracea. The sequence goes on from JAJLZO010000166.1 coordinate 82,543, forward strand.
AGCGCAAGCGGCGCGAGCGGCGCGAAAAGCGCGAGCGCGAGGCGGCCGCCGGCGTGGCCGAGGCTCCCAACAAGTGCCGGTTCATTGTGCGGCCGATGCTCGAGGTCCAGACGCCGGGCGAGGGGCCGGGGGTGACGGTGCTCACCTACAACATGCTTGCGCAGGCGTTGATCCGGAGAAAGTTGTTCCCCACGTCTGGGCCGGCCGTCAAGTGGCCCGCCCGGCTGGCGGTGTTGTTGGCCGAGCTCACGCACTACAACGCCGACGTGTTGCTTCTCCAGGAGGTGGACACCATCCAGTACGCCTCGTTCTGGAAGGGCGAGTTGCTGCGCTTGGGCTACCGGACACGCATGCACCACTACGGCGACAAGAACCACGGCGTGTGCATCTGCTGGAAACAGGAGGTGTTTTTGGAGGTGGGCCACCGCACGGTGGAGTACGACCGGTTGGCCACGGCCGGTGTGCAGCCGTCCATCTCCACCACCAACATCGGGTTGCTCGTGGCGCTTCTGTTGAAAACCCCCGGCGCCCACCACTCCGGCGTGCTTCTTGCCACCTCCCACTTGTTCTGGCACCCGTTTGGCACCTACGACCGCACTCGCCAGACCTATCTTCTCCAGAAGAGCGTGCGCGACTATGGTGCCGAGTTGGGCCCGCGCTACCTCCAGATCATGGGCGGGGACTTTAACTCCCAGCCCTTCGACTCGCCCTACCTCAGTGTGTGCGAGAAGCCTGTTGGCTACACGGGGAGGGCGCGTCGGGTGTTGGAGTGCTCTGCTGACCACGATTTTGCTGACAAGGACAAGACCGAGCCGGTGCCCGATCTGTTCGAGCCCTCGCCCGAGGTGGTGGCCAAGGTGGAGGCCCTTGAACGGCTCCACAACTCGCTCCCGGCCCGGGCCATTTCCTTGTACAGCGTGGGATACGGCTCGGTGCACCCTGCCAACGCGGGCCGCGACAACAGCCGCAACGAGCCCTTTTTCTCCAACTGGGCACACACGTGGCGCGGTCTCTTGGACTACATCTGCGTGGTGGTGCCGTGGCCGGGAGACGACCGGCGGGCGGTGGACACGTTGCAGCAGTTGCAGCAGCAGCACCAGGTGCGGCTCACCCACTTGTTGCGCATGCCCGAGCCCGAGGAGATGCCCGAGCACGACGGCCAGCCGTTGGGCCAGCCGCAGGCGGGCCAGTACCCCAGCGACCACCTCTGTATGATGGCCCGCATCGAGCTCGTGTAGGCTCCGCGCTGCTGCTTGGATAGAACTGATATACACTCGGAGACTACGCTGCGCCCATCTCCAAACACACATCGATGCAGTCGCCGATGTTGGCACCCTTGGCTGCGACAATGTCGCGCAACACCTCCTTGTCCAAGTTGGGGAACATGCTTGCCAAGGCATCGAGGGTGGACGCAAGGTCAGACTCGCTGGTGTCGCCGTCGCGCTCCTCTCCGCGCTCCTCTTCCCGGTCGTCGAGATCAATCAAGTTGCCTCGCTGCGGCGGCTGTGGCAGGGTGGCGCCGAGGAAGCTCGAGAGAGACAGACCGATCATCAGAGACGTCTCCTTCAACACGTTGGCCGGCAGAAGCCGGTCGGCGGCCAGCTGTGCGCGTGCCGGCACCGGCTGACGCACCTTCTTCTCTGCCGCCCGCCGCTCTGCCTCCTGCAACCACTCGGCATACTTCAAGTCGTACTCCTCCTGGGAGATGGTCAACGAGTCGCGGTCCAATGTTTCCACAAACGCCACCGCGCCTTGCAACAGCGACACGTAGTAGCCCGTCTCGCCGGAAAGGTGGCGTGGGTTGCGGAACCGCTCGATGTAGTTGATGTTCAGCACCAAGCTGTGCACCCCCAGGTGGAGAATGACGTAGATGAGCATGGGCACAAACGCATCGGCGTTGGTCTCGCCGCTGCCCTGCTTCAAGAAGCCCATGATGATCTTGCAGCAGTTGAGCATGACGATGATCTTGTCGCGGGGGGCGCGGTAGTGGTTGATCTTGAGCAACTCGTCTGTGGCCATCTGGAGAAACCGGGTTTGTCCGGGACCGGGTTCGGGGAGGTCCAAGTGGGCAAACTCCACCCAGGCAAACTGCGAGAGCTTGGTGGCCATCACTTTGTCCAGAGCAAGGTCGGCGCGGTGCGATGCATCCAACTTGTCGGGCGCAATCCGCGGCAGAAAGGTCTGCAGGTACAACTTGTTCATCACGAGCTTCTCGAGGCCTTCCCGCGAGTTCTCCATTTCGGCGGGGTTCATCAGTGCAAACGGCTCGAACTCGGAGAACTTGGAGTCCATGAAGGCAGTGAAGTCGGCCACGAGTTTGGCCTGTTCGGAACAGGACCACAGGCGGCGGGAGAACAGGACAAGGAACAGTCGGATGTAGCGCGCGATTGGCTCTGCGCGCTTGGAGCGGAGGAGTTCGAGAAAGCGCGTGAACTCGAAAGCCTTGGGCCGGTGCGCGGGACGGGCCAGCGGCGCGGGAGGCTCAGGTTGCGCGGTTTGCGCGGGTTGCGCGGGTTGCGCGGTTTGCGCGGTTTGCGCGGTTTGCGCGGGTTGCGCGGGTTGCGCGGGTTGGACAGGCTCAGCGGGCACTGGTGTAAGCACTTCTGAGGTCTCTGGGATGTAGGGCTTGAAGGGAACAAGCGGCTCAAAGGAAGCCAGCAGGCGTTGCTCCAACGGAACCTCGGGGGCGGGGAGAACAGAGGATTCCACAGGAGCAGTGGGTTCCGTCAAAGTGCTGGATTCAGCGGCAGCCACAGAGTCACCAGGCAAGCTGGGTTCTTTTGCTGAATCGGCATCTGGCACCGATGGTGCCACCGGTTCAACCTCTTCCTCGGCTTCGGGGTTAAGGTCAATGGCCGCAACGTCTGGAAGCCGATCCGGGACATTGTGCGGTTGTTCCAGCGGCTCCTCCTGCGGTTCCTCCTGCGGCTCCTCCTGCGGCTCCTCCTGCGGCTCCTCCTGCGGCTCCTCCTGCGGTTCCTCCTGCGGTTCCTCCTGCGGTTCCTCCCGCTCCCCCACACCGACCGCTATCTCCGGCTGCTCTTCCCCCTCCCCATCCTCTGGCTGCTCCACACCACCCTTCTCCTCCCGCACCCCCGCCGCCCCACCACCCAATTCCACCGTATCGCCCACCCCGCTGGCCGCAACTGCCGGCAGCCCCGCCACCAGCGCAACCACCTCGCCCCAGGAACTCTCGGAACCAGCACTCGCACCACTCCCCCGCTCCACAAACTCCCCCCTGGCACCCTCTCCACCAACCCCCCCGGAGCTCACCCCACTCACAGCACTTGCCTTCCGCAAATTTGACGGTAGAAACCCGCCGCTCTGGATCTGTTTAGAAAAGGACATTGGCGTAACACCTCATCTCCATGTCGCAATTGGAGGCCATAGCCGCCGCCCACCGTGAGGCGTACCGGTGGTTGACTGTGATCCGCAACGCGCTGGAGGACCCCGAGGCGGACCACCAGAGTGCTCACGCCCGGGCGTTGACAGCCGTGGCCTCAGCAAAACAGGCCACCGCCCTCCACCAGTTCCACGTCGACAACGACGTGGCGCTTGCAGTGGACACCACGGCCCGCGAGGCCGCCGTGGCCGAGACCGCCAAGATGCAAGACATCACCACCTACTTGGAGCGCGAGATCCGCCGGGGCGTGCTTGCGGTGAGCGAGGCCCAGTGGGACCACGACCAGGCGTGGCGGGAAGAACACTGGGGTCCAGCCGCCACGAGCACCAGCCGCGAGGAGCTCTTTGCCGGAGCCACCGCCGCCGACAAGCCCCTTTCCCAGGAAGAGCAGCTTCTCCAGGTGAACCAGCTGATCACACAGTCGCTCCAGCAGCTGCGGCAGATGGCAGAGGCATCCATCATGCAGAGCGAGTTGAACTTGGAGGAGCTTGTGGGGGGAACCAAAGACATGGCTGCGCTTGGAGACCGGTACGCCAACTTCCACACGGTGTTGCAGACCACAGGCAAGTTCATCAAGTTTGTCAACGCGCAGAGCAAGCAGGACCGGCGGCAGATTGTCTACGCAGTCACGTTCTTTGCCGTGTGCTGTGCGTGGATCTTGTGGCGACGGCTTCTCCGGCGTCCGGTGATGTTGGTGCTCTGGGTGGTGCTCAAGGCCGTGGGGGTGGCGGGCTGGGCCGTGCGCAAGAGAAAAGCACCGGTGGCAGCCGTGGTGGAGGTTTTGAGCACACAAACCATTGATGGTCTATCGGAAGCGGAGATGGAGACGGCGGCGGCCGCCGTGGCGGCTACCGTGTCGTCGGTGGTGTCTGCAGTGTCCACCTCTGTTCTCCACGCTGCCGACGAGTTGTAGCCTGTGTCGCGGACATGTCGTGGTCTACGCAACCCTCCCCCCCGCCAATGCATCTTTCAAGCTCACCTCTCCACTGCCCCGCTTGGCAGGCTGGGGCTGGTCTCCACCCGTCTTCCAGCCCATCATAAATACCACGCGGAACGTTGCCGGAAGCATGCCGTCTTCCCCGTGCATGGCGCGATAGATGGAGTCGGCTGCAAGCATCAAGTCTTTGGACAAGGCACCGCCACGGGCCAACGCCGCGTGCGACTCGCCGGTCTTTTGGAGGTGTTCCATGACGGCTGTGATGTCTGGGAACTCCATCTGCACCTCCTCCACGTCGATAGTCACCATGGAAAACCCTGCCTTGGCCAACAAACCGCTGAGGTCTTTGACGTCCACCATGGGCAGCGTCCGCGGCGCCATCCCGCCGTACCGCTCTGTTTCGGCAAGCTGGAGGGCCGTGCGCAACTCAAAGAGCGTCTCGCCTCCCAACATCAGCGCCATGAACATGCCGTCTGGCTTGAGCACACCGGCAATGCTGGAAAGCACTCCGGGAAGGTCGTTGGTCCAGTGGAGGGCAAGGTTCAGCACCACGGCGTCAAACAGCTCGGGGGCCAACGTTTTGGGAAGAAGCTCGCTCAACTGCGGTGGCGGCAACTGCACCCGCAGAAGCGTCGGAGCCGTGCTCTGGTTGAAGGGGAACTCCTGCGGATCGCTGTCGCGGTACAACATGCCCACCGACGTGTCGGCCATGGTGATGTGTCCAATGCGCTCCCGCACCACCGCACAGTCCTTGAGGTGTTGTGCCTGGTCGTCGCTCCACTCCCCGCTTGCGTCCACCAACACCCGCTCGAGGTTCCCGGCGTGCGAGCCGTAGTCCAACACCTGGTCAAACCGCCGCGTGACAAACGCCATTCGCTCGATCGTGCGTTCGGCCACAAGATCCCGGAGCACCTCGCTCTGCCGCGTGCTTCCTGCCCGTGCCGCCCAGTCCCGCTGTGCCATCTTCATCCCCGTGTCAAACACCCGGTGGGCACACCGTGCAAGAGTAGGCCGCATGTTGACAAAAAAAAATTGTGCTGGCTCATCGCATCGAGATGGAGTGCGTCAAGAGCAGCAGCGAGTTGCACGCGGAGATCCACGTGGCGATTGGGCGGTTGGGAGAGGCCGGTGTCCGCGAGGCGTTGGTGGAGGCGGTGCTGCAGTTTGAAAACTCGCCCCAGCTTCTCGACAAGCACCTTCTGGAGTACGTGGGGGTGTTGTGTGGCGCGTACCTCGAGCGACGCGCCGTGGACACCGTCACGGCGGTGTTCTACACCCTTGCCAAGGTGCGTGGGTTGCGGGCGGTGGCGGCCACGCTTGCACCCGACATCTATCTTGTGGAGCGCGTGGTGTCGCTTGCGGAGCTGGCGGGAGACTGGCTCGAGACGTATTTTCTCCTTGCCTGGCTCTCGATCTTGGTGCGTGTGCCTTTCCCGTTGGCCAGCGTGTCGCCGGCGCTCCCGGAACGCGTCTGGAAGGTGCTTGTGGACAGCATGCTGACGGCCAGCACCAAACAGCACCAGGTGGCGGCGTTCGCCGTGTCCAAGTTTGTCACCAGAGCCGACAGCGGCGAGTACTTGGAGCGGTGGTACAGCCAGGTGGACACCGGCCACGCCTCCGTCACGCTTGTCACCGGGAACTACATTCTCAAGCATGCCCGCCGAGAAACGCTCGAGCCGCACCTCGCGCAGCACACCGCGTGGGTCTTGTCCATGGCCAAGAAGGCGCCTCCCGGCACGGCCATTGTGGTGGTCAAAAACTTGAAGAACTTGGCCCGGGTGTACGCAGCCGCCAAGAAACAGGTGGCGGCTGCCGACGCCCAGATCGAGCTTGTGGTGACGGCGTTGGCCCTGCTCATGGAAACCACCACCACCAACGAGCGCTACCAGCTTGCTCGGGCGTTTGCCAAGGTGGCCCGGGTGTTGCCGCGCACCCACCAGCACGACATCCTCAATTATGTCTTGGTGCACGCGGGCGTGGCAAGCGAGGACGACTACGACCTGTTGGACCCCGACCTCCACCACTGCATCCTTCTTGTGGTGGCGGAGTACCTCCGGGAACGCATGATCCCGCGCGACCTCTTCCCGCTTGTTGGCTCGCTTCTTGCCCTGTTTAGCTTCTTCCACCAGCGTCGCCTCACCCACACGGTGGGCACGCAGTGTCGCGACGCCTGTGCCTATATCTGCTGGGCCATGTACCGTGGATACGCATGGGCACAGCAGGAGAACGTGGCCGAGATCATGGACGTGGTGGGACAGTCGGGACAGCAGCTTCTCTTGATGGTGTGCTTTGACCCCGACTTGATGGTGCGGCGGGCCGCTGCGGCGGCAGTGCAGGAGTTGGTGGGGCGATTTGGACCGACACCGTTGCTTGCGGGAGCACCGGGGACGGAACAGCCTGGCGCGCTAGCCTTGGGGATCATCGAACAGCTCGACTTTGTGGCGTTGGGAAACATGGAGCGGTCGTACGCCATTGCCGACCGGTTGGCGGCCCAACTCCCGCTGCTTGCCCGCGGAGTCATGGTACCGTACTTGGTGCGGCTGGGCGTGCGCGGCTTCTACCCAGACCAGCGGCGCCACAGCGGCGAGACGTTGGCGCGGTTGGTGGCGGTGTGGGGAGATGCCCGCGAGTGTGTGGACCGGTTGTTGGCGGTGGCGGCGCAGGAAAAGGAGATCGAGGGAGTGTTGGGGGCGGTGGCTTGTCTTGTGCCCCAGGTGGATGTGCTGGATGGAGTGGGCGACGCAGTGGTGGCGGTGGTGGTGGCCACCACGTACGACTTCCACCGCGACCCGTTCCACAAGGCCGACGAGTTGTTGCGGGTGCTTGGAGCGCTCTGCCGCGGGGGGTACACGGCGTTCCCGGAGGATGTGTACACGCGGGTGTTTGAGGCAGTGCGGGTGGGCCACGCGCAGGTGGAGCAGTCGTTTGTGGAGCTTCTCCCGGTTCTTCCGCTCGGGCCGCAGCACTGGGACCGGCTTGTGCGGTACGTGAGGCTTGGAAACTTGGCGCTGGCCAAGGCGGTGGGCGGGTTGGATCTCACGCCGCTGCAGGTGGAGACGCTTGTGGCGCTAGCCACGGACCCCAAGGTGCAGGCCGAGAGCCGAGCGTGCGTGGTGGAGTCGCTTGGCGAGGTGATTTGCCGGGGCAACGTGGCGCCGGGTGCGTGTGTGGTGGAGCTTCTCGACGACTACACCACCACCACGCAGGGCGACGTGGGCAGCAAGGTGCGGCGGCTGTGTCTCAAGGTGTTGGGGCGGTGTGGGACAGCGGTGTATGCGGCACACCCGCATCTTTGACAGGCGGCCGAGCCCAAGCTTCTCCGGCTCCTGTGCGAGGTGATTGACCGGATCAAGGTGGAGGCGGCGCGGCTCTTGTTGGAACAGTTTCACCCCGAGGCGCGCGTTGGTCCGCCCACAAGCGGGGTGTACGACTGGGTGTTGCACATCTACGGCGAGTTGTACATGGGAAGCGGGAAGGAGGAGTGCGTGGAGCAGTTCTGGCGGGGCTATTGCTTCTCGGCCGGTGCGCAGGCGGCGCTGGACGCCACCATCAGCGAGGCGTTTGTGCTGTTGATGCGGTGGATGGACACGGTCGGGACGGCCGGCCAGTTGGAGGCGTTGGGCGGGTTGTTGCAGGTGCTTCTTCCGCTGGCCCACAAGCCGGCGCCGGCTCGCCACGTGGCCGCGCAGGCGTGTGCCCTCCAGTTGTGGGTGCACGTGTTGGACTCGCAGTGGGGGTGGCCCGAGGGGTTTGCGGAACGGACGCTCTACGTGCGGGTGTACAACCTCCACCTTGGATCGAGCAGCCCGCTGCGGGTGCACAACGCGATCAAGGTGTTTGTGCACTTGGCGGAGCGGCAGGTGCGGGCGGGGCGGGTGGTGTTGGCGGAGCCGTTCAAGCGGCTCGAGTGGATGTGTGTGCGGCACCCGCTCGCGACGGCGCGGCAGCAGGCAGCCGACGGGTTGGTGGAGGCATACACCCAGATCCACAGCCGGCCAGACGTGGTGGCGGCGGTGGCGGTGCTCGGGGCCACCGACTGGGCCGCACAACCACGGCCGGCGTTGGCGGCGCGCATCCACGTGGATCTCACGTGACGTGCTTCCGTGCCGGAGACGCGGTTGAGGGCAGTGTGCAGGAGAGCGTTTGCTTGGTATATGCGTGGTGTGATTGGCTGCGGGTGCAGGATCACTTGCACACCACTTTTCACCGCTCACGGGCATGTTGTTTGTGCGTGCGACGGCTCGGAACCGGTTGACCGACCGGGTGTTTTCGACCACGTTTGCATTGTGTGTGGTGTTTGTGGGGATGAACCTGTTGGTGCCGTGTCCCGTGGACCGGAAGCGGTTTAATGACGAGAAGGAGGACAAGGAGTGAGGCTGGGGCTGGGGGCGGCCGTGGGCGGCTGCTGTTGTCGTGTGGTGGCGGCCGTGGCGGAGCGGCTGCTGCTGGCTGTCTTTCCCCTGTGTTCTGCTCCTTCCCTGTGTGCTGGAGCTGCTTTTGCTTGGAGTTGCCTGCCTACCACTGGCTGTATTTATCGGAAACACCGTCACAGCATGTACAATACACACTAGACATTCTGCCGTGCGCGCCGTCGGGGCTGTGCCTGTGTCTGCCGTGCCGAGCCGCACGCCCGGTGTTCTGCCCACGCTGTGTTCTGTTCCGCCTCGCGGGTTTGGTCCTGCCTCGACGATACGTGCCGACACGCTGGCGCTGTTTTTCCCCCATCCCTGCTCCTTTTCTTCTCACCGTAGTGGTGACGCCATGAGCGACGACGACTTTGACTTTGTGTACGCTCCGGATGGCGACTTTGCTCTTGCCTCCAAACACTCGCTTGAGACTGACGACGAGCCGGCGGCCAAGAAGCCCCGGCGTGTGGCAGATGCCACGCTGGCCCATCCGTCCCCTCCCCCCTCTGTAGATACCGTAGCCCCCGGGGCGTCTGCCACGGAGGGTGGGGCCGAGGACAAGGCAAGGGCCAGCCAGCTGGTTGCCACCGACTCTGAGACTGGCCACAGGGTGCTGGCCACCGACTCTCAGACTGGCCACGGCGAACTGGCCACCGACTCTCAGACTGGCCACGGCGAACTGGCCACCGACTCTCAGACTGGCCACGGCGAACTGGCCACCGACAACCGGCTGCCAGCGTCGCCACTCGCGTCGCTTCTCGCACCCAACACCTCGCTGGTGACGGTGCTTCTTGCCCAGAGCCCGCTCGTGACCGACTCCAAGTACGCAGACATCCCTGTGGCTCACAAACAGCTTGCCTTGTACACGGCTGCCAACCTTATCGACCCCAGCACCATTCCCGCAACGGTGGCGGCCAAGGTGAACATGGCCGCCACACGGCTGTACAACCAGAAACGCACGTCGCGGGGAGCCCTTCCCCTCGTGCCCGTGAACCCGTACTGCAAGCGACCGGACCTTACCGGCCTGATGCTGCCTCTGGAACGACAGCTGTGGCTCATGTTCCAGCGCAGTGACGGACAGCCGGTGCCGCCGCTGCTTGGACAAGACACCCGGGTCCACTTTCTGCGACTCGATCTGGAGGTGACCAAGCCGGTGCTCTTTCGCATTGGCAATGCGTACGGCGAGGTGTTGAAGATCTGGCAGCAGTACGACCACGCCCATGTGCAGTTCCGCACGGCCTCCGGGGCCGCCAGCTGCATCCAGGGCGAAAACAACGTGCCGTTGTACGGCGTGGCGCCGCGGGTGGAGCGGGCAGAGCTGATGCCCGAGGAGCCCAAGGTGGACTCGCGCTTCAGCCGCGCGGAGAACAGCGCCGACTCGCGGTTTGGCCGCGATCGGCCGCGGGACCGGGTGCGGGACTCGCGGTTTGGTCGGGACCGGCCGCGGGAAGACCTGCGGCACGGCAGTGCTCCGGCCACTCCGCCGCTGGCCCTCCCACCGCCGCACCCCACGGTGGACTGCCGGGTGCTTCCGACCCGCAAGGCCCTGGCCTTGTTCCGGCTGGAGGCGAGCCGGCGGCTCCGGGAAGCGGGGGTGCGGGTGGAGCTTCTTCCGAAACTGGCCCAGCGGCCCCAGGAGGTGAAGCGGGCGGCGTTTGACGGCGTGCTGGCGGTGGTGTTTCTCGGGGACAACCTGATGACCATCAATGTGTTCAGCAACGAGAACGGCGGGATCAAGTTTGATGAGTATGCGGACATGGACGTGTGGACCGGCGTGGGCATTGTCAAGGCGGCCGTGGATGTGCGGCACGGGCGGCAGCCGCAGGTGGTGGAGGCGGTGGGGGGCGGCCCGGTGCTGCAGCAGCTGGCGCAGTATGGCCAGACACAGGAATGGAAGGCGCGGCCGCCAGTGGGGAAGGACTTGGAGCGGAGCACGCAGAGAAGACCCAAGGCCCCGGAAGCACCAGAGGCGCTGCTCATGGCGGCAATGCTGCAGATGGACACGGCAACGATGCAGCGGATGATGGAGGCGTGGCAGCGAGCCAGCGCCGCCACCCAGCAGCAGTCGGCGCTGCAGTCGGCGCTGCAGTCGGCACAGCAGCCCACGCTGCAGCCCACGCCGCAGTCCACGCCGCAGCCCACACCACTGCCCGCACAGCAGCCAAGCCTCCCCCCACAGCCCGAGCTCCCGCCGTCCACCACCCCCACGGGCCACGAAAGCGAGTTGGCGCGGCTCATGGCCAAGTTGAACGGCCAGCGGTAGGCAGCGGCACACGTGACACACGCACACGTGACACACACACGTGACCTCCTGCACAGGACTCCCCGCACCTCGGATGAGCCATTCCCGCTCGCCCACACTACCCGCCTCCGCACCTCGCTCTTCCGCCATGTCCCAGCCCGCGTCGCAGAGCCTTGCGTCCCGCTTGTTCTCCAAGGAGACGCTCAAGTACATGTGCACCACCCACTTCTGGGGGCCTGTGTCCAACTTTGGCATCCCTCTTGCCGCCATGATGGACTTGAAGAAGGACCCCGCGTTGATTCTGGGGCCCATGACGGGCTCGCTCGTGGTGTACCTGTTGGTGTTTATGCGTTTTGCCACCGCTGTGAAGCCGTGGAACCCGCTCTTGTTTGGCTGCCACGTGGTGAACGAGGGAGCGCAGTTGGCCCAGGGCTACCGCTACCTCAACTACCACTACTTCGCCGACAAGAAGGCGGAGGCATAGGTATATTGAGTAATGGCAAGATAACATCGTCGCGTGGCCTAGTACTGCTCGATGGAGCCCATCTTGGCGGCCTCCAACTCCTCACACGTAATGCCCCACGTCAAGTGGCGCTTGGCAAGCGGGGTGTCGCTGCCAATCCGCGCCAAGCTCGGCGGCGTGGCCAACATCAGGTCGTCAAAGTCGCTCAGGTGCACCAACGTCAGGTCCACCATCCGGAGGATGTTCTTGGGGTTCACCATCTTGGAGTTGGGGCTGTCCACCGCCCCGCGTGCAAGCGGACCAGCGCTCGGCAGGGCGTGGCCGGACGGCTTGGAGAGCTTGAGCACCCGGAGCAGTGGCTGGGGGGTGCTTGCGCCGTGTGCCGTCCGCATCTTCTTGCTCAGCTCCGTGGTTCCTGCCACCGGGCGCTTGGTGGGCGTGGACAACATCCGCGCCGTTACCGGCGTTGACGTTTGCTTTGCCTTGATCGACGCCCGCTTGGCAGCGGTGTAGTGGGCCCAGGCATCGTGCGACACGTCCACCAGCACCTGCACGCTGCCAAACGGCATGGCCACGTTCTGGTCGCTGGCGCCGTGGCCGCTGGCCAACCACGCATCGAGCGGGTCGCTGTCGTCGCACAGGCGGTGGCCCGCCACCGCAAGAGGCTGTGCAAGCCGGTACGGGGCTCCGGGCTTCAGCGTCACCACCCGGTCGAGGTTCGCTCCGGCGTGTGCCTTCAACGCCGCAAGATCATAAGGACCAAGCATGGGAGAGAAAGAGAAGCTGTGATGATTTGTTTGTCAACACTAGGCGGGTACGAAAGAGGAAAAACGTACACACGACGATCACAACGCCCGCCAGGCACTCGGCTGGCGCTCGGCTGTGTGCCGGGCGGCGCCCGGGACCTACGCCGTGCTCGGGACCGGGCCTCCCCAGTAGTTGTCCTTCATCACGCCGCGCACTCCCGGGATCCGCACCCGGAAACATCTCCCGCCAAGGTCGTCGGTCTTGGTGTGGTCCACGCCGTCCGGCACCACCCACTTGTTCAGCGCGGTGGTGACAAACAACTCGTTGCGGTCCTTGCCCATCCAGCAGCACGCCGTCACCCGCTGCGCCGGGAACTCGATGGTCTGCACGAGCTTGCCCTCGGCGTCAAAGTGGCACACTGCCAGGCGGCCCCACACGGCGTGAAACACCTGGCCGTCCTCCGTGATGCACCCTCCGTCGAGTGCCGGGAGGAGCTGCGGCGCGTACGTGTCGCGGATGTCGATGAACGGCCGCTTGTTGGAAAGCTCCTTGGTCTCCAAGTCGTAGTCGTACTTCCACACGCAGAAGGACATGGTGTCGGTGAAGAACACCGTCTGGCGGCCCTGGCCGGCGGGAAGCACGTTGATCTGGTTGGACATGCCAAGACCGGTCTCCAACACCTCCACCAGGAGGTCCGTGTTCAAGCGGCGGAGCACCGCCACGTTGTTGGCAGGGTACTGGATGCGCTGCTCCATGGTGCCCACAAGAAGATCGCCATTGAGGTCAATGATCCCGTCGTTGGTGCGCTGCGCAGGGTCGTCGTTCAACACCACACCCTCCTGCGGGTAGTACTTGCCGGAAGCAAAGTCCACAAACCCGAGACCCTGCAACGAGGTGACAAGGAGAACGTGCGGGGTCTTGGTGAGCGCAACCGTGCCGATTGCCTCGCCGCTGGGGTTGCCCTCGCCGCCAATCGCCACCACCTGGTGAGATGCCTGCACCGTGGCAAGCTGCTCGGGCAGGTACTCGGCAATGGCAGCGGAGTCCGGGAGAAGCTCCATGCGGTGGAGCTCCGCCTGGTGGGCGGCGCACCAGTAAATGTGGTGCGTGCGTGCGTCGTAGATCGGCAGCTCGCCGAGCAGGTGCGGGATCGCCAGGAACGGCGTCGCGGGGGCAGTGGTTGTAGACATTCTCAGAGTAGCGAGCGGGGATGCGGACGCACAGGAAGGGTTGATTGGTTACGGAGCGTGAGTGCGTTAGGGTTAGAGCCATGCAAGGCGTGCAGCGAGGTGCATGGACGTGCGTTTACTGACAATGGGCAGGGGCCTGCATTTGAAACAAGAGTTAGTGCAAGAACCCTGGACAGGCCCACGCCCTACGGAACGTAGCCGCCCCAGACGTTGTCCTTGAGAAGCCCCTTGACACCGGGGAGCTTGACCCGCCACACAGACCCGCCAAGGTCGTCCGGCCCACACTCCACGTAGTCTTCGCTGGGGAGATGGGGCAGCGCGCTGGTGACAAACAACTCGTCGCGGTCCTTGCCGCCAAAGGAGCACAGCAGGATGCGCTGGGCCGGGAAGTCCAACTTGTCCACAAACACCCCGTTCTCGTCGTAGTGGGCCACCGAGCCGGTGCCCCACACGGCGGTGTAGATGTGGCCCTCGTCCGTCATGGCAAACCCGTCCAACCCGGGGAACGCGTAGCTGGGGTACGCATCTCTGACGTTGATGTGCACCAGCCGCTCGCCCAAGGTCTTGCTGCCAAGGTCGTAGTCCCACTTGACGTTGGTGAACGTGAGCGTGTCGGTGTAGAAAAAGGTGGTCCGGCCATCCTTCTGGAACGCGTTGATGCCGTTCAGCATCTGCACGTCAAACAACGCATCCACCAGGAGATCACTGGCATTCACGCGGTACATCTTGGAGCGCCCGGTGGGGTTGGGGCCGATGTGCTTGTCCATGGCGCCGCACCAAAAGTCGCCGTTGGGGTCGATGATGCCGTCGTTGAGACGCAACTCGTCGTCCACGTTGAACCGGGGGCACTTGGCGTCGACAATGAACTCGTTTGTCTTGAACAGCACAAACCCAAGACCCGTGGTGTACGTGAGCACAACAATGTCCACGTCCTTGGTGAGTCCAAGAGCCCCCACAATCTCCTTCTTGGGGTTGCCCTTGCCGCCGCCAATGTACACCACCTGGTGGTCCTCCACAAGAGCAGCGCGCTCCTCGGCGCTGTACTCGGCGCCAGAGTTGTCGGGGAGCCGCGTGCGGTGCACCTCGCCCATCACTGCATCGATCCAGAGAAGCGTGTGGTTGCGCGGGTCGTAGAGCGGTCCCTCGCCGAGCGTGTGGTTGAGCTGAAGAATAGGGGTCGCCATGGCTGGCCCAGCACCGCTCCGACCGGCTCGGGGTTAAGTACCTCCGAAAGCTACCCCACACTGCTGCATGACACCCTTCCCCACACTTCGGACTTCGGCAGAGCGGATGGGGAGCGTGGATACGGGTCAGACCACGGCTGCGCCGGAAGCCCGGATAGCGTGCCTTCCGAGCATGCCGCCCGCGCCCCTCCCGCCCGACCACGCACCCGGCGCCACGCACCCGACACCGCGTCCTCCGACACCACACCCCGACGCGTCACGTGCCGGGCGTGCCGCGACCGCATCGCCGTCCTGCACGCACGGCCTGACTCATCCTTACATGCACTCCACACTCCACACACAGCTTTTCACCTCCAAACGCTTGTGCCCCCAGTGTACTCCTATTTATTATGGCCGTGCGACCCATGACTCGGTGGTTCTCCACCTCGCTCCGTGCCCCTGCTCAGAACCTCACGGAAAAGCTTGTGCAGCGCTATGCCGTCGGGCTCCCCGCCACGAAGGAGGTGCATGCTGGCGACTACGTGCTGATCCGCCCTGCCCACTGCATGTCCCACGACAACCTGTGGCCCGTGGCCCTCAAGTTCAAGGGGTTGGGTGCCACGGCCGTGGCCGACAACCGCCAGGTGGTGTGCACCCTCGACCACGACGTGCAGAACAAGACCGAGAAGAACCTCGACAAGTACCGCAACATCGAGGCCTTCTGCAAGGAACAGGGCATTGACTTTTACCCGGCTGGGCGGGGCATTGGCCACCAGATCATGGTGGAGGAAGGGTACGCCTTCCCGCTCAACCTCTGTGTGGCCAGCGACCTGCACCTGAACACCTACGGAGGCGTGGGGGCGTTGGGCACGCCGGTGGTGCGCACCGATGCCGCAGCCATCTGGGCCACCGGCCAGACGTGGTGGCAGGTGCCGCCGGTGGCCCGCGTGGAGCTTGTGGGGACGCTTCCGGCGGGGGTGTCGGGCAAGGACGTGATTGTCGCCCTCTGTGGTGTGTTCAACAAGGACGAGGTGTTGAACCACGCCATTGAGTTTGCCGGTCCGGGCATTGCCCAGCTCCCGGTGGACTACCGGTTGACGATTGCCAACATGACCACCGAGTGGGGAGCTCTCAGCGGAGTGTTTCCTGTGGACGAGGTGACGCTCGAGTGGTACCGCCAGCGGGTGCAGCGGTTGCCGCAGCCCCACCCGCGCATCAACCCGGACACGGTGCGCGAGCTCGAGAACGGACTTGTGTCGGCCGACGCCGATGCCCACTATGCCAAGAAGCTCACGCTCGATCTCCTGTCGCTCCTGCCGTGTGTGTCGGGTCCCAACAGCGTGAAGATCTCCACGCTGCTCCGCGAGCTTGCTGCCGAAAACATCCCCATCAACAAGGCGTACCTTGTGCTGTGCACCAACCTGAGACTCTCCGACATCCAGGCAGCGGCCCGTGTGCTCAAGGGCCACCAGGTGGCGCCGGGCGTGGAGTTTTACGTGGCGGCGGCGCTGTCGCTCGTGCAGAAGGATGCCGAGGCGGACGGGGCGTGGCAGACGATTATTGACGCGGGTGCCAAGCCGCTTCCTGCAGGCTGTGGACCCTGCATCGGGCTTGGTGCCGGTTTGCTTGAGGACGGCGAGGTGGGCATCAGCGCCACCAACCGCAACTTCAAGGGCCGCATGGGCAGCAAGGATGCGTTGGCATACCTTGCGTCGCCCGAGGTGGTTGCCGCCAGTGCTGTGCTTGGTCGGATCGGCGGTGTGGAGGAGTTGGACGGCGGACAGGTGCCCAACAGCCCGATCGTGCGGCTGGTGGAGGTGTGCCCGGCGCCTGCAGCGGCCCCGTCTTCTGGCGGCATTCTCGACGGCTTCCCTGCCGTTCTCGAGGGCGACATTGTGTTCTGCGATGCCGACAACGTGAACACGGACGGTATCTACCCCGGCAAGTACACCTACCAGGACGACGTGCTGAAGGAAAAGATGGCGGAGGTGTGCATGGAGAACTACGACGCGGAGTTTGGCGCCAAGACCAAGGCCGGGGACATTGTGGTGTCGGGGTTCAACTTTGGCACCGGTTCGTCGCGCGAGCAGGCCGCCACGGCGCTTCTTGCCTGTGGCATGCGCTTGGTGGTGGCGGGTTCGTTCGGCAACATCTTTTCGCGCAACTCCATCAACAACGCCTTGCTCACGTTGGAGGTGCCGGCGTTGGTGGCCATGTTGCGGGAGGAGTTTGCCGGCGCCGCGCCGGAGTTGACGCGGTGCACGGGCTGGAAGTTGCGCTGGGACGTGGCCAAGAGCGAGGTGGCGGTGGTGGATGCGGACGGCCACGAGCGTCTCCGCCAGGCCACCGGCGAGTTGGGCGAGAACCTCCAGGAGATCATCGTGGCGGGTGGCCTTGAGGGCTGGGTCAAGGAGAGAGTGTAGACAATTCACTATTCCGGTTACTGCTTCCACCCCTCCACAAAGCCCTTGACCAAGGACGCCACGCCCAACGCACCGGGGTCGGGGATCCCGCCCTCCTTGTCAAACTCCTCCTGGCCCACGTAGCTGGCGCGGCCAAACTTGGCCACCAACTCCCGCGTGCCCTCCGAGCCGCTCCACGCCGCCTCCAGGGCCGCCTCCACGTCCCCGGACTCCTTCCACTTTTCCACAAACGGGCCAAGGGCATCCATCAAGGTGCGGTCGCCGGGGCGGGCGTTGGTGTACTTGCACAAGTCTGCGTACGCCTGGTTGGCAGTGGCGGCAAGCACCTTCTGGGTCACCTCGCCAGACTCGCCGGACAGAGCCAACGCCTTGACCCAGGCAGAAAGGAAGATCAGGTAAAGCCCACCGCTGGTTCCGCCCATGGCCTCCTCCACAAGGTTGGTGATGGTGGCAAGAGCAGCCACGGGGTCGGTCTCGCTGATGTGCTTGGACGCCATGGCCTTCTGGAGCGCGTGGGCACCGGCAGCAAGCGTCTCACCACAGTCACCGTCCCCGGCAATGGTGTCGTACCGGGTGATTTTGGGTTCGGCCGCAAGAAGCACCTCCAAGCCCTTGGCGAGCACCGGGTAGATGGCGGTGGAGGTGAGCTTGCTGGTGGGCACCGGCGGCTCGTCCTCGCTGCCGTCCTCGATGGCAGGAGCAGAGTGCTTGTACGGCTTGATCTTCCAGCCGGGGGCATCGGTGGGGAGGTCAAGGAGACCGAGCACCTTGGAGGCACCGGCCTCCACCTTGCTGGCGTTCAAGAGCGTGATGGAAAACCCGGGGGCGTTGAGCAGAGTGACAAAGTCGCCGACGTAGATGCGCACCAGCTTGATGGCGTGCTTGGAGGCAAGCACACGGACCACGGCATCCACCACGGCGTACAACTCGAGGTTGGAGGTGCCGCCAAGGTCGTTCACCACAAGCACCACCTCGTCGTCGGCACCAAACTCCACGTACGCGCGGTCCTTGTCCTGCTGGTCCACGAGGTACGTGAGAAGCGACGCCACCAACTCGTCAAGAGAGGGGATGGGCGACACGCGCTTGACACCGGGCTCGTTGTGGATGCCGAGTCCGATCTCCACCTCGTCCAACGCCAAGGCAGCCTCGGCCTCCTCCTTCACGTCGCGGCCGGGCACGGAGCACCGGTCGAGCAGGGCGCCGATGGTGACGGTCTGGGCAATGGCCAGCCGCACCAACTTGGCAACGGCCTCCAAGCTCTGGCCCTCGGCACTCGCACCGCCGGCAATCTTGTGGGCAAGAATGGTGCCGGCCAACCCGCGGCGGCCCACCAAGCCGCCCTTGGCCCGGCCCACGGCCACGTCGTCGTCCACCACCACCAATTCGACCCCGCCCTCGACGCGCGGGTCACTCTGTGCCCGCTCGGCCGCAAGACCAAAGTGGAGGATGTCGCCGGTGTAGTTCTTGACAATGACAAGCGTGCCCTTCTTGGAGGGGGCGGCAAGAATGCCGGCGTAGATCTGCTTGGTCAGCGGCAGGGCAAACACGTTGCCCGCCACCGCCACGTCAAGGAGGTTCAGGCCCACCATGCCCGCGTGCAAGGGCTCGTGGCCACTGCCGCCGCCAGACACAACGGTCACGGTGGAGTCGTCCTGGAGCTCGGGAAGACGGGTGACCACGCGGGGCGTGGAAAGAAGGCGGAGCAGCGGCGTGGCAGCCACAAGGCCCGAGAGAGACTGGACCACAAGCGAGTCCGGGGAAACGTTCCAGTGTTTGAGCAGCATGGAGAGCAATGCGGACGGAGCAGTGCGGGATCGAGGCGTTTATATAGCAATGCGGGGAGACCCGGAGTTATGCGGGGTCATGCATGCAGACCGCTGGCGTATGCAGGGTTGCGTCAGCGGAGCGGACAGAGTCCCGGGAGTTTCGGCAAACGTGGACAACTCCGGCGGCGGTGGGTGGTTGCGGGTCACACCACTGCGTCAGGTGATACCCAGTGACGTACGATTGCTAGTCTACAACCCTTCGAGGCGGTCCTCCACCTCCAGCTTGGACAAGAGGCGGAAGCGGGGGCCGCGGAGGCTGGTGCCAGTGAAGCCCAACTGGTCGTCGTTGGGCGCGGCAATCAAGCCCACCTCGATGTTGTCGCCGGTGAGCTCGCCGTCCACGCTCTCCTTCATGGCAAGCAAGGCAATGTGGATGGCGTCTTCGATCTCCAACTCCTCGCTCCAGCGCTTCTCCAAAAAGGTCTTGACGGCGCCGGCGTTCTTGCCGATGGCGGTGGCTCTCCAGGGAAAGTAGGCGCCGCTGGGGTCCACCTGGAAGAGCTGGAACTGGGAGTCGTGCTCGTTGAACCCGCCCACAAGCATCAGCACGCCGTACGGCCGCACGCCGCCACTCTGGGTGGCTTCTTGCATGATCTTGGCAATCTCGTCCACAAGGATACGCGTGCTGGGATACTCGTTGTACACCCGCTTGTAGCCCGTGTGCAGCACCTTGCGCGACTTGTCCATGAGCACGCGGAAGTCGGGGCCCATGCCGGCGTAGGTGCAGCCGATGTTGGGCGTGAGCATCTCCACCTTGTGCAGGTCGTCGAGCTTGACAAGCGGCAGCGCCGCCTTCTTCTCGGTGCAGAGCACGATGCCGTTGGCCAGCTTGATGCCGAGGGCACACACCCCCTGCTTCACTGCATTGAGAGCGTACTCGATCTGCACAAGCTTCCCGGACGGCGAGAAGGTGGTGAGGGAGAAGGAGTACCGGTCAGCCATAGGATGCAAGTGCGGTGGAGGTGGAGTGTGGAGGGTGGATGGTGGCGATATCCGGCATACGGGTGGTTGGTAAATGCACGCTTTT
Organism: Limtongozyma cylindracea; assembly: GCA_030572215.1. Classification (NCBI taxonomy): domain Eukaryota; kingdom Fungi; phylum Ascomycota; class Pichiomycetes; order Serinales; family Debaryomycetaceae; genus Limtongozyma; species Limtongozyma cylindracea. Next base: position 102,370 of record JAJLZO010000166.1, read on the forward strand.
GGTATACACACGACACTCACCAGCCGGTGTGGTGGTAGTCGTTCGCGTCGGCGTCGTCCACCCACTCGCTGTGGGGGCCGCGGATGCCGGTGGGGATCCGGCCGAGGCGGTTGTCGGCGAGGAGCGAGGTGCGGAGCGAGGCCGAGAGCTCGCTGGCGAGCATGTGGCGCCGCACTGCTTGTGGCGAGAGCGGCACCGAGATGCTGGGCGAGGAGGCCAAGCCGTGGCGCTCTGCTGCCGGTGGTGCTGCCGGTGGTGCTGCCGATGGTGCTGCTGAAGGTGCTGCCGGTGGTGCTGCCGGTGGTGCTGCTGGCTCCGCCACGGGCTCTCTTGCTGGCTCCGCCGCGGGCTTGGACACATGCAGCGCCCTGCTCTCGATAAGATCCTCCAACCTCTGCGTCACCCCACGTGGCGACAGTTGCTTGGTGCTCACGCCACTGCGCTCCCCCTGTCTTCCGCCCACAAACCGGTGCGTGGCCTCCGGGAGCGTTGTCATGAGCATCGTCCGCGCAATCCGGCTTCCCAGCAGCACCCGCAGCACCGGTGGGGGCCGCGCTCCTTCTTCCGGCCGTTCCAGCAGGCCATGTTCCGGTGCGTTTTCAGCCGGCTCCTCTTCATGGCCTCCCCGGAAATAGTCCACCAACGCCGCGCTACTGCGGCTGGTTTTGCGAAGATAGTCGCCAATCAGCCGAGCGTTCCAGGAATGCCCCCGCTCCGCCTGTTGCAACGCCGCCACCAGTCGTCCCTCCATCGCCATGGCTGTGCTCGTGGCCGTGTTGGTGGTGGTGCCGGTGACTGCGGCGGCCAGCAGCGGCTGCATGTACCCAAGAGTGTTGCGTCGGGGAAGCCCGGGTCGTGTCGGCGGTGGCTGCAACGTCGGGCTGGTGGTCTTGGACCGGGGAGGAGCCTGGATACGACCAAGGTCCAGAAGCATCCCGCTGAGAAGCGAGCGTTTGAGCACCTTGCTGGTGTTGCGGCGGGAAAAGTCAAGGTGCTCCTCCTCATGCTCACTCTCCAGCTCCGACACCTCCAGCCATCCGCTTTCGTCCGAGAAGGAGTCGTCGTCGGAGAATACATAGTCGTTCTGCGTCTTGAAGAGCGACGGTGCCGCCTTTGGTTTGGAGCGTCCGTGGCTCTGGCTCCCGAGAATGTCCTGGTTCGGGCTCGGAGTGGACTCGAGGAAGAAGATGGACTTTTTGCGGGGAGGTGCTGCCTCTGGTTGAGCCCCGGTCTGTTCCTCGTGTGCCACAGGCGGCGCCTCTTGTGCCACGGACCGCTCCGGGTGAAGGGCTGTCATGCCAAACAGCGGCTTCATCGCCAGAAACGGCGGGGTTCGGGCCTGTTTGCCTGCCGTTGGTGGGCTTCGTACCTGTTTGCCTGCCGTTGGTGGGCTTCGTACCTGTTTGCCGTTGGCGGCTGGCAGCACGCTGTCCAGCGGCGCAGCAGAAAAGCTCACCAGGGATTGGGACTTGGACTTGGGCTTGTGTCCGTTGGCAGCAGCCACGGCAGCCACGGCAGCCACCGGCTGAGACAGAGACCCCTCGACCGGCAGCGGCAGCGGGAAAAGCGGGGTCAGGTGCGACCGTTCCAGAGCAGGCCGAGCGCCTCGCTCGTGGTGCACCACGCTCAGCACCAGCGGATCAAACCCTCGCACCAACGACGGCACCCGCTTGAGGATGGCCTGTTCCGGGGCCGGAGCCGCAGCCACCAGAGCCACTGCGGGCGTGTAGCCAAAGGCAAACCGCGGCTCGACGGGCGCCTCGTCGGTCTCGTCCAGCAGCACATCGCTGCTGGACACCTCGCGCGTGTGTTCGTTCAAGGCGCTGTCGGTGCGCAGAAGCCCAAGCTTTGGCGGTGGCGGCCGGGCAAAGAGCGAGCGCGGAGGATGTGTGGTGTTGGCCCGCTGGAGCTTGGGTTTGCGCGGAAGGAGGTTTTCAAACGGACGGCGCCGCGGCGTGTCGCCCTTCCGGTGCTTGTCGGGTGGTTTGGGGGCAGCCTTGGTGCCGTTGGGCTTGGCCCGGGCACTGCCAAGCTTGGATAGGCTGTCGTTGGACCTAGTGCCCTCGTTCAGTTTGATGCTCTCACTGCTGCCGCGCTTGTGGGTTTCCTTGAGAAGCGAGTCGCTGGAGGTTTTTGCTTTGCCAAACAGCTGGCTGGAGTTCGAGCGACGGAAGAGGGTGGTTTCGGAGTTGCCTCTGCCGGCCGTGACCACCAGCTCGTCGGACTTGCTCTTGTGGTGGAGCGGACGCGCGGGGGTCTCCACCAGGTTCACGCCGTTCACGATGCCGTAGAGGATGAGAAAGTCCATGGGGCTCAAGTTGCGCACGCGGCGGTGCTCGGAAAGCACATAGCCGCGGTTCACCAAGCGCCACAGGATGTTCTCCAAGCGCGCGCCGTTGACGATGTACAGCAGCGTCTTGGTCACGGTGGTCCACACCTGGAGCACGTTGTCGATCTCGGGCGCGGTGCCGGCGCGCACAAGCGGATCGAGCTTGAGCTCGAGAAACGGGAGGATGTTGGGGTCGTTGCAGCGGTAGATGTGCCGTGATCCCATCGCGTGTGCGGGGGGCGGGAAGGGTGCTGTGGAGTCGCCGCCGTGGAGGTGACTTTTGGTGCGTGTGCCACCCGAACCGTCCCGGGTCACACGTGTGCGTCACGTGCGGCTGCAGGCAGTGACGGCTGCATGCGCTGCTGCGGGACAAAAAACATCCCACTTGCTTCTCATGGCGGCGTATCCGTGGTACACCAGGGTTTTGGACGCGGCGCACCGGCTGTTTGTGGTGTTGTGCGTGGGGGGGACTGTGTACATGGCGGGTGGCAATGCGTGGATGGTGTACGCCAACCGCAAGAAGGTCCAGGAGATGAAGGCGGTGCCTGAGGATGAGTTGATGAACGAGGTGACCAGTGCGTAGGGGCAGCGGTGGGCTGCTGCTGCCGGGGGGTTCCGGGGGCTCCCTGGGTTCTGATGTGTCCGTTTGCACGCCTCCGTGCTTCCCCGCGCTCTCCTGGGGTTCGGGTTCCCAGCCCCCTTTCTCGCAACTCCGCGTCGTATTTCGTTTAACTATTTGTACATACTCTTCCCATGGCCAAATACCTCGCTTTGCTTGCCCACCCGATCGAGCTCACGGCCGTTGTGCAGTACAAGTTCTTCAAGTTCGACGCCCACCCCAAGGACCCGTCGCGGGACCGAGCGTCGCTTGTGCGCACATACGAGCTTCTCCGCTTGACGCTGCGGCTGTTTGCGGTGGTGATCCAGGAGCTCCACCCCGAGTTGCGCGACGCGATCGCCGTCTTTTACCTCGTGCTCCGGGCCTTGGACACGATCGAAGACGACATGGGCATTGACGTGGCCACCAAGGTGCCGTTGCTCGAGACGTTCCACGAAAAACTCGACACGGAGGACTGGACGTTCACCGGCAGCTCGCCCGGCGAGAAGGACCGCGTGGTGTTGGAGGAGTTTGACGTGATTCTTTCCGAGTACCACCGGTTGCGTCCCGAGTACAAGGCGGTGATCCGCGAAGACACGGAGCGGATGGCGTTCGGCATGTCGCACTATGTCCAGAGCGCGCGGTTCAACAAGTACGGGGTGGAGCTGGTGGCGGACTACGACCTCTACTGCCACTACGTGGCGGGGCTTGTGGGAGACGGTCTCACCAAGATCATTGCCGCGGCCGGGTTTGCCGTGGACGTGCTCCCGAGCCGCATGTTCCTTGCCGAATCCATGGGGTTGTTTCTCCAGAAGGTGAACATTACCCGCGACTACTACGAGGACTTGCACGACGGGCGCGCCTTCTGGCCGCAGGAGATCTGGGGCCGCCATGCCACCACCATTGATGAGTTCCTGAAGAGCACCGACGACACCAAGGGCCTCCAGTGCGTGGCGGAGCTTGTGGAGAACGCGTTGGAGCACGCGCCCGACGTGCTCCACTACCTCCTGCTCATCACCGACCCCAGTGCCTTCAACTTCTGTGCCATTCCGCAGGTGATGGCAATAGCCACGTTGGAGTTGGTGTTCCAGAACCCCAAGGTGTTGCACCAGCGCGCCGTGAAGATTCCCAAGACCACCACGGTGCAGTTGATGCTCAAGCTGCGGCTGTTGCCCGGCGTGGTGGAGATTTTCCGCGAGTACGTCACCAAGATCCACCACAAGAGCAAGGTGAGCGACGCCAACTACCTCACCATGGGCATTATTTGCGGCAAGATCATCCAGCGGATCGAGCTCATGTACCCCGTGGGGGTGCCGGAGGGCGTCACGGTGGAGCTCGAACCCAAGCGGTTGGAGTTCCAGGGCGAGAGCACGTTCGACAAGAACGGCGTGCCCGAGCGCCAGGAGGTGCACAACGCCGAGATTGTCGCGGCCGTGGCCAACCACCGCCAGATGGACGCCAAGGCGGAGGTGGAGGCGGAGAGCGAGCGCAGCAGCGCGGGCATGGTGGTGATGACGGTGTATGCGATGTTGCTTGCCGGCTTGGTCCAGTTGGCCATCCGGGTGGTGTAGACAGGTCCAATCGGAACCAGTTCCCGACACAGGCGGCGTGGGCGGGCGTGGGTGGCCCGTTTGGGGAGCCGTGCACGTTGTTGCCCGATTGGGGAATAGTGGCTTATCGTGCCTGCACCAAAGCTTGACACAGCGGCACATGGAGACCAATCACACACACGCTCCTTCCATGTCGTCGCGCAAGAAGCTCCTCCTCATGGGCCGGTCCGGCTCCGGCAAGCTGCTGATGCGGCTGATTATCTTCAGCAACTACTCTGCGTTTGACACAAGGCGGCTTGGGGCCACGATCGACGTGGAGCACCTGCACCTCAAGTTCCTTGGCAACATGCTGCTCAACGTGTGGGACTGTGGTGGGCAGGACGTGTTCATGGAGCTGTACTTTCTGCCGGCCAACTCGCACATTTTCAAGATGGCGGAGGTGCTCATCTACGTGTTTGATGTGGAGCTGAAGGAGGTGCTGAAGGACATCGAGACGTTCCAAAAGACATTGACGCTTCTTGCCGAGCACCTGCCCGACTGCAAGATCTTCATTCTTCTCCACAAGATGGACTTGGTGCAGGTGGACAAGCGGGACGAGTTGTTCACAATCATGATGAAGACGCTCCAGACACAGAGCACCAAGTTTGGCTTTGACATACGCGGCTTCCCCACCTCCATCTGGGACGAGCTGTTGTACAAGGCGTGGCTGTCGATTGTGTGTCTGTTGATTCCCAACATGGCCAACTTTGAAACCAAGTTGAGCAAGTTCAACGAGATCTTGGGAGCGGACGAGATCATTCTCTTTGAAAAGACCACCTTTTTGGTGATTGCCCACTTTGGCGGCAGTGTTGGTGTCAAGACAGACTTGGACCCCAAGCGGTTTGAAAAGATCTCCAACATCATCAAGACCTACAAGCAGAGCGTGAGCAAGTTGCGCTCTCACTTCAGCAGTCTTGTGCTCCACGGCTCGCTCGAGAGCATCTATCTCGACGCCCTCACGGAGAACATGTACGTGATGATTGTTGCCCCCAACGGAGACGGTGGTGACAAGGACGAGGAGAGCTTGGTGTTGGACAACGTACGGCGGGCCCGCAAGTGGTTTGAGGAGTAACCTAATAGTCATGTCTTGAAGCCAGCCTAGAGGATCAACGCCCCTGCTGCCAACCACACTGCTGGGTGGCGTGCCCGGGTGCACCCGGCACCGCTGTACCCGGGGTTGGTGGGTGGTTGCGTCTGTTCCGGAACCGGCACCAAGTTGTCCAACCCGTAGTCCAAGTCGTTTGGAGCTGCAGAGACATGCAGTGGCGGCACGTCGCCGTTGTCGTTGTACTGTGCGTGGAGGTGTTGGTGGCGCTGTCTGGGGGCCCGGCTGCCTGATGCGGGAGCCCCGTACACGTGCCCGTGCGGACGCTTGGGTGCGGGGTCTTGTGGCGCCGGAGCTGCTTCCGCCTGCGGGTCCAAGTACTCGCGAAAGTGCTTGTCGTCAAAGTAGGTCTTGTCGTTGATGATGCGGATCCGCGTGGTGCCCAACACCCCCACGTTCTGCTGGGGCTTGTGGTGCTTGGGCCGGTCCAGGTGCTCCATCAACGTCAGTCCCACCTTGGCAGTGCCGCGGAACAAGGTGGGCGTGCCGTTCTTGGACGCCACCCGCGTGTTCTGGACACGGTTGTGCGACACGTCCTGGGCCAGCACGCCCGGGTGGTAGCCGTAGTGCTGCTGGAGCCGCTCGACAGACACTTCCGGAGGAGCAGGCGGCCGCACCGGCAACAACGCCGCAGCAAACACTACAGGGGCAGCGAGAAGCAAGAAAAGAGCAAGAGCCATGGAGGGGTGTTTGTGTCCCGGCGGGTGTAGTTTTATGATCCATGGCGGCACGCGTGGCTCGGCGGCAGCGGGGGGAGGGTGTCACGACTCAAGAAGGGAGCGGCGGAGCGCTTCGGCAAGGTCTGCATCCACCTCATCGTCGCCCGGGTCGGGGGCCGCCAGCGTGGGAGGCGTGTCCCACGGGCTGTTTTCCCAGGACTCTGCCGACTCGGCGTGTTCGCCCTCACGCATGCTCAATGCAAGCGCCGCCTCCAACTCCTCGTCGCTGCCGCCTCTGGTGCTCTCGCTCATTGCCAAGGCCACGCGCATCTGTTCCTCCTCGCTCAAGTCGTTCCCGTTGTACCGCTCCATCATGTGGTCGCGCTCCTCCTCAAGCAGCTCCTGGAAGTGCATGTCGTCCACCATCTCGTGCATCCGCCGCTCCAAGTTGCCGCGGCGCGGTCCGTGCTGTTTGCGGCGGCCGCGACGAGCAGCAGCCCGAGCCTCCATGGCGTCGATCGGCTGTGACCCAAACTGGAAGTAGTGCACCACTCGGCCGCCTGCTAGCGCCACACCGGCCGTGGCACGGTGGTCGGGGTTGAGAAACACGTTGCTGGTGGTGATGGCTCCCACGTGGCGCGGCCAGGTGGCCAGGGCAAACTGCTTCCGGAACGACTGTGCAAGTTCGCGGACATGGGCACCGCTGTGGAGGTCGTACAAGTCTGCCCGGCCGTCGGCACCCCCAAGAGCCACAAACTGGGCGTTGAGGGCAAGCGAAAAGAACCGTGGGACAGTGCGCTGGTGCTTGGACATGGGCGGCGTGAACTCGCGGAACGGCTGGAGGCTGTGGGAACTCTGGGGGGCTCTGGTGTTGAACACACACACAGTCCCACTGGCAAGCACAACCGCGGTGTACTGTGCGGTGCCAATGTCCTGGTGCGGGAGTTCGCGTGCAGAAGCACACGCCACGACGGGGGTGGCGGCGGTGTACGTGCTTCAGAGCTCGGGGTCCAGAAGCAGGTGAAGCGCCACAGTGGCGGCACCCGGGGTGGCAACCACCGCCACGCTGCCAGCATAGTCCACAAGAAGCTGGGGGGCCGTGTATGTGGTTGTGGGGAGCGTGTGGCCCGGCAGGACGGTGTGGTGCCACTCGTCCGCGAGGAGGAACGTGTGGACCGCCATCAGGGAGTCCACCGCCACAAGTGTATCTTTCCAGTTGCTGGAGAGAGCCACAATCGGCTCGGGGCCTGCCTGGAGCGTGGCGGTCTTGGTGCCCTCCTCGATGTGGTACAAGACAATGCTGCCGGTGGCGGTGCCCACTGCGGCCAGGAACGGACCAGAACCGGTCCCCACCAGAACGGCCGAGACAGGGACGCGGAGCGAGTCAAGACGCACCACGGGCTGCACGTACCGCCGGTTGGAGAGCATCTTGGCAGCCACGTCGCCGGACCAGCTGCCGATGACAACGGCGTGGGTGGAGAGAGCAGCCACGACGTTGGTGGTGGCGACGCCGTACAACGGAAGGTGGTCGACATGGCGGCCGTCGCGGAGGTCCACGCTCACCACGCGGGCGTGGGCAGGCTGGTACACCAAGAACCGGTCGCCGTCAAAGTCCAAGGCGTAGTGCTGGGAGTCGTCGGGGTGCACGTCGGGGAGCGTGTAGCCAAAGTGCTTGCCGGTGGCACGGGTCCAGGTGCGCGCCAGCGACTCGCGGAGAAGCAACTCGCGCTGCCACAGCGTGGGGTACACCACCGGCTGGAAGGAGCTGCCTAGAGGAAGGCGTTGGCGGAAGAGCTGGCGCCAGGCATAGGCGTCGTGGACAATCAGGTGCCAGTGGCGACACACAAGGGCAAGCGTGTGGAGAGAGGCGGGCGGGAGGTGCAGAAACACAAGCACAAGGAGCTCTGTGGGGAGGGCCTCGATGGTGGCCGGGGCCCCGGTCTCCGCCCGCGAACGCTCGCTCAGCAGAGCCATGTGGTGGTGGCGGCGGCGGCGTGCGGCTACCGTCTCATCTGCTCATCGTGCCGCATTGGGCAGGAAGCGGGGCTGACCATTTCGGGGCAGCTGGTTTGTTGACATGGACACGTGGAGGCGGTGGCGGGTGCGACGGCGGGCGCGGCGGGACGGGCGGACGGAGAAGGTGCGGGAGGAGGAGGTGGTGGTGGCGGTGCCGCGGTTCCCTCTGCTTCCGGTGCTCACGCCGCTTTTTCTCTACCTCACGCTCCTCACGCTTCTTGTGTTTCTCTATCTCGTGCTCTCGCGCGTGGTGACGCTCTGGATCACCCACGCGGTGGACTCCACGGCCCACGTCACGCGCCACTACATCACGTACCTGCTGGTGCAGCAGCTTGTGGCGGGGGTGCTTGGCGGCACGGCCCCGGCGCCCCGCGCGTGGCACCTGTACTTTTCCCATGCCGCCATCGCCATGTACCGCTTCCTCTTCTAGCATGGAAATCTGTTCCTTCCACCAGCGGATCGGAGTGTGTCGCCACGCGGACAAGTGCAAGCGGGTGCATGAGCGTCCGGTGTCCTCGCACACGGTGCTCTGCCGCAACCTCTACCAGAACCCTGCGGGCCCGGGCGCCGGAGCCACGCCGCCCATTGACTTTGACAGCTTCTTCACCGATGTGTTTGTGGAGATGGCCCTGGTGTACGGCGAGGTGGAGGCAGTGGCGGTGTGCGAAAACACCAGTGCGCACATGGACGGGAACGTGTACGTGCGGTTTGCCGACACGGCGGCGGCGGCGCGGGCCGTGGCGGCCTTGAACGAGCGGTGGTACAACGGGCGGCCGGTGTTTGCCGAGCTCACGCAGGCAGAGGACTTTGGGGCGGCGGCGTGTCGTCCGTGGGACCGTGGCGAGTGCACGCGGGGGGACCGGTGCAACTTCATGCACTTGAAGCGGGTGCTGCGGGGGTTGGAGCAGGCGTTGGTGGCGGGGCAGCGAGCTGCTCCGGCTAATCCCGCTCATCTCAGTTACTGAATACACGGCGTAATGGGTGATTCTGCGAGCTTCCAGAGTGTGTTGGAGAGTGTGAAGCGAATGCGGGAGTCGGCGGGGGCGGGGCTGGAGGCAGGGACTGCTCCGGTTGCAGCTCCTCCCGCTCCTCCTCCCACTGCGCCCACCGCTGCCCCCACCGCTGCCGCAACACCGCCGCCCCGGTTCCAGCCAGCGTCTCGGGTGGCAAAGCACCAGCACGCCCGCCGCCCGCCGCCGCGAGCCGCACCCCCGACCATCATCGTGAGCAAGTCCCAGCGCGGCAACCTCCTCCTCAACCACCTCGACGCCTACCGCTTCGAGGCCCCCCTCACCCCCGACTACATTGTCGGCTCGGCCTCTGTGTGGTTCATCTCCCTCCGCTACTACTCCCTCCACCCCGAATACCTCCACGAGCGCTACCGCAAGGCCGGTCTCTCCCCCGGCATCCCCTCCACCCCTCCAACCGCCCCGTCCATCCTCCTCGTGCTGGTGGACGTGGACGACCCCACACCGCTCCTCAAAACCCTCTCGCCCGACGCCGCCCGCCACGGCGTCACCACGGTGCTCGCGTGGAGTGCCCGCGAAGCAGCCGACTACCTCAGCCTTCTCCGCACCTCCCGCTCGTCCCAGACCTCCAGGCTCCTCCGCGACCCCATGGCCGCGTCGACCGCGTCCTACTCCACCCGGCTCGACACCACGCTCACCCGCATCCCCACCGTGTCCAAGACCAATGCCTTTGCCCTCCGCGCACGCTACCGCCTGCTCTACAACCTTGCCGCCGACCCGGCGCTTCCGGGCCACCTCCTGGTGATGCCGGGCATTGGCGAGCGCCGCCGTGCAGCTCTTCTCCACGCACTAAATGGCGATTTTCGCCCATCGCCATCCTCTCCATGACGGAACGCTCGATGCGAATGCGCGCGGTGGTGCCGCCCGGAGAGCACTTCTTCGACCCCATCCCGGTGAACGCGCTGCCCTACGTGGCTCCGGTGGGCGCGCCGCCCCCGGCACTGCTTCCGCCGCTGGCCGCCGCGCTGGTGGTGCAGCAACAGACCGCCGCCGCCACGGACCAGCGCGTCGCGCAGTACCTCCAGCAGTTCCCCGGCCACGGCGCGCGCGGGGTGGGGGTGATGCCGCGGATCCAGTTTGCGCTTCTGCTGGGCCTTGCGCTGGAGCTCCGGTGGGCGCTCCACGCGTTGGTGCAGTTGCTGGCCGACACGTCGGCCAGTCTCTCGTTGAAGGAACACGGCGTGGTGTTGGACGGGTTGGTGCGGCACATGGCCCTGGCGCCCCATCTCGGCATGGCCAGCGGGGTGGACGGCGACGCGTCGCTTGCGCTCGACGCGGCCCTCACGCTCCGGAACTTGTGCCAGGAGTTGGACAACGCGGCAGCCGTGGCCGCGCACCCGCTCACGCGGCCGGTGCTTGTGGCGGTGCTCTCGAGCGACGACGCCAGCGACGATGCCCACGAGCTTCTCCGCTACACCGTGGATCTTGTGGAGGCCACGGCGCTGTTTCTTGCGCCGCCCAAGGACGACCTTTTGTTTGTGCTGCTTGTGAAGCGGCTTCTCACCGCCGTGGACCGCGCCAGCATCGTCTCCACCCTTCGCTCGCTTGCTCGCATGATGCTTGGAGGCGTGCACGCCAGCGGCGACGCGCTCAACTGCGGCGACAACATCCCCCAGACAGTGCTTGAGAAGGTGACGGCATACCTCCTCCTTGCGCGCGACCCAGCACACACGGAGCTCCTCCAGGCGGCACTCGATTTTTTGTTGCAGTACGTGTCGACAGGAGCCGGTGGCGAGGCGCTGGCGTCGGCGCTGCCCAACTACCGCGTCTCCAACTGGCTCGTGTCGCGCGACCGCATCCACACCGCGGGCACCGTGCTCCCGGTGTTGCTCCGCCATGGCTGGGACGTGCCGGTGCCCAGCGGCCCGCTCATGTTGGTGGAGCGGGCGTCGGGGCCGCCCAGCACCCCGCCGGCTGCGGCCGGAGCCGTGCTCGACGAGTTGGCTGCCATGGCGGAGCCGGCCCGCGCCACGGCGTGGATGCGCTGTGTGTACGAGCCGCACCCGGAGGGCCAGGTGACGCAGATTCTGTTGTGGAAGGCGTACGAAGCGACGTTTGCACCGCGCGCCTCGGCGGGTGCCTCGGGCAAGCTTCTCCCGGCCGTGGACTTTATCAAGAACGTGGACAAGACGTTTGTGCACTCGAGCGCGATGGTGCTCACGCTTGCCGACAACTCCAAGCGGTTCATCATCCGGGGCATCCAGCCGCGGCGCGTGGCGGTGAGCGTGGCGGCAGGCGAGGCGGCGGCCGAGGAGTATGCCCAGGCGCCGCCGGTGCGCCAGCCGGACCCCAAGCGCGAGGTGCCGGCCAACTGGCGCCATCGCGAGTTGCACACGCTTCCGGCTGGGTTGCAGCGAGTGAGCAGCGTGCCGGTGTTTGGTGGTGGCAAGGGGGTGGACGACGTGAGCACGCTGGCGGCAATGTTGGTGAATGTCTTGTTGCGCTATCTCCGGGACGAACAGGGGGATGCCGACTTGGAGGGGTTGCGGCGGCGGTTGGCGGCGGTGCTTCCGGGCGTGGTGCTTGCCAACGCGCTGTTGGCGGAGTTGGTGGACATGGAGGTGGTGTAGTGTGCACCGAGGTGGCGTGCCGTATAGCGACCCCAGCACGGCCGCCAGCAATCCCGGCACGGCCGCCAGCAGCCCAAGTGTTCCAGTCATGGTTATCAGATTTAGACTATTCCCCAGTCGCCACACTACTTCTTGACAATCTCCAACGTCCACTCGCTGGTCCACAACTCCTCGCCGTTGGCGTAGTAGGTGGAGGTGCTGGGGTACTGCGCACGCACCAAGAACCCACCAGGGGTCTCGTCCTCCGGGAAGGTCACCTCGTAGTACGGGTTCTCCTCGGTGCTGGGCACAAACTCCGGCCCCACCTCCATCTCGCGCAGCTTCACCGTGAGCCCCGCGCGCTTGATGGTCTGGTGGTACTTGAAGTCCTTGAGCGTGTTGTTCTGCACACTGAACCGGATGGTCATCGTGTACTTGGAGCTCTCGGGAATCTTGAAGTGGATCGGTTTGTCGGGGCTCACCACCACCACCTCGGGCTCACGCCCCACCACATTCACGGTAAACTGCTGGATGGTCACGTCCGGGTGCGTCATCTCGTCTGGTCTTGGCCCCCACAAGTGCCGTGGTGCCGTGCCTTATATACCCCAGGCATGTGCACTGTCACATGCGCGTGACAATGCGGGGGAGGGGGCACAGACGCGCTACGGCACGGAATGCGCGCGGGGGCAATGGCGGACCGAAAGACAACGCGAGGGGAGCAAACGCGGTCAGACCGGCAGGGCGCTTATCGTGGCCGCGGGCCTGCCGTCGCCGACCCTCAGCAGCCGCTGCCCGCCGCCTATCTCTCGTTTCGTAAACGGCCCTTCCATCGGCTGGCCTGCATGTGCATGCGCCTGCATGTGCGTCTATTCCAAGCCATTGCGTGCTACCCAGTCCTTGTTGCCAAGGAACACCCCTGCCGGGTCCACGTGCGCACGGACCTGCTTGAACTCCGTGAGGTCACTGCCGAACCACGCATCCATGACGCTGCCAAACCCAGCCATCTCGCCGTCGTGGCGACCGCCGTACTGCTGCTGCGTCGCGTGCAGCGTCGCCAGCACCACTGCGGCCGGCGGCCCAAGGAAGTTCTTGGCCCAGTGCGGCTTGCCGCCATAGCTGCCCACAAGATCCTCAAAGTCCTGGAACCACTGCCCCACCGGCACGTCCTGGTGGAACGGACGGTACATCGTGGCGTTGATGTACAAGGTGAGCTGGTTGTTCAGCGGCGGCTGGGCGTGCTCCAACCGCGGCGTGGGGTCCATGAACGGGCGGAGCGTGTTGCCCGGCACAGGGCCACGGTCCACCGGCTTGCGCGTGGCCAAAAACGCGTCCCACTCGTCGCTGGTCCAGACACGGTTCACGCCAGTGGTGTTGGAACACCGCACCTCGATGGGGGCGTGCACGTAGTAGGCACCGGTGCGAGCAGCATCCTTGATGATCCCATCAAGCTTCTGGAGAATCTCCACGCCAGGAGCCAAGGGCATGGCCCACTCATCCACAAACTGCAGAAACAAACAGTCCATGTTGAGACCATCCACCAGCTCCTGGACCGCCACGTCGCCGCGGCCAAGCGTCTCCACACTGCCGTACTGCTGGCGGAACACAAACCGCTCGATCCACGGGGTGATGCGCGGAGCCACCTTCACGCTCACCCACAACAAGGCCTGGTAGAACAAACGGCCCAGCCACGTGCCGTACCACAGTTCCCGCGGCAACAGGATCGGTTCGTCCAGCTTCAGCGCCCGCCACAAGATACACTTGCCGGTGTAGGGAAACCACCAGCAGCGGATAAACTCGTCCGTGAGCCAGATCAGGTCCCACTGGTCAAGCAACGTCTGGAACTCCACCACCTCCTGGCGCGACTTGATCTGGTAGCGCGGCACCGTGCGGAGAGTGGCTCCCACCACAAGACCAATCTGGCCAAGACCACAGGCAGCAGCACGGAACACCTCGGGCTGCTCGGTTTCCAGGCAGGTGATCACCTCGCCCGCACCGTCCACGAGCGTGAGCAGCACAAACTGCTGCAGCACCAACCCGTGGAGCGAGGACAGGCCGTGGGTGCCCGTCTGGATGATGCCCGCCACCAGCTGCTCGCTGATCGAGCCCAAGTTCTGCACGGCCAACCCGCGCGTGGCAAGGTAGGTGTTCAACTCGTGGATGCGGATGCCCGCCTGCACGTCCACGTCGGTGTAGGTGCCCAGGGGGTGCGGGTGTTCCTGCAACACCTGGTTCATGGCGTCGAGGTTCACGAGCCACAGCAGTGTCATTGTCAAGTCCAGCGGCAGGTGGCCCGAACCCACCGTGGTGAGCGTCTGGCCGTGGCGCTTGGCCGCCTTCACAAGCACAGACACCTCGTCAATGCTGCGCGGCTGGAAGTACGCGGCCGGCTGGCAGGCAAAGGTGCCGGCCCAGGTGCGGTGGAACAACCGCGGCACCTGGAACGGAGTCACTTCCTCGGGAATCGCCATGAGGTACTAGATGGGCAAGAGTGGGCCGAGATGAGGGCGATGACGAAGTGTGGCGAGCGAACGGAAAGTGGACATCTACGTGCAGGCTGGGAGACAACAGGATTGGGGGCGCAGAGGGTGTAGCAGAGGTGAGGGGGTGCTAGAGCAAGAGGGAGAGGACAAGTGCGACGAAGGAGGCACAGGGGGCAAGAATGTGTGCGGAGGCCTTGGAAGAGGTGGGGGGGCGGACGTCCGTGCACTGGTGGCGGCCGGGGTGGTTGTCTTGGCTGGGGTGGTTTCAGCGGAGCTGGTGTGCGTGGGGGGAGTGGAGGACTCTGGGGCCAGGCTTGAAGCGGAACCGTAGCTGGTTGCAATCACACCACTGGTAGGTGCCGGACCAGGTCCCTGTCTGCCAAGCGGCTCGGAAGAAAACCCCATGGTGGCGAGCTCCTCAATCGAGGCTGTCCGACCCAAGCGTGAAGTTGGCCATGTAGAACAACTGGTTGTTTGCCAAAGCAGCGCTGGCGTAACCATTGCTGCGCTTCAACAAGGGGCTATGTGGTCTGCCCTTGTTCACAGCGTCTTCAGTGCGGTGGTGCACTTCAGAGTCGAGCAGAACGTGCTTTGCAATCGCTGCGGAGGCGAGGAAGGTCGCAAGAATTCAACGGGTAAGCATTGCCGCGTTGTTGTCTGTAAAGTGAGCCACAGTGCCGACGCTTTATATCACTTGACGGAGATTGTCCGCCGTGGGAAGAGTGCGGTGTTAGCTCCCTCGTGCGTTGTCGCCTTGTTGCCCTGGTCATCACTTATTCCAGGATTTGCTAGTGCTATCATTTGCTAGCCAGAGCCGTGTGCCGGTGTGGCTTAGTCGTACATCCAATTGGTCTGTCGTTTTGGTAGCGAAATCCTGTTTTCCAGTCATTCGGGTTTGTCCTCTTGGTTGGCAAGCGCTCAGAACACTCGTGCCTGCGCGTCCACTTACAACGGAGATACTCTCAGCCCATGCTACACCCAAGGAGTTCCATCCCCTAGGCCAGTCTCGGGCCGTAGTAACATCCCCGAGTCTGGCCCTCAACTCAGGCCAAGCGTGTCTTTGCATCAAACAACTAGTTTCTCGATATGCATGCAGGGTCTAAATACTGTGGCGCTGGTCCCATTTCGGTCCGCGCGTAATCAACAACCAGATAAGGACATTGGACGCTAAGCCTAGCCCGGCCACTAGCGTGTAGGTGCCTCCAAGGCCCATGCTCCTCACCATGTTATCCAACACCCCCACAAACAATGCTGCACACCAACAGCGGAAGATGTTCACCAACAGAGCGGCCGTGGAAGCTTGCAGGGGAAAGAGGTCCACCATTAAGGCCATCGAGGGTGCAACGTAGTACATGGTGGCAAACAGAACCACAAACGACAGGATAAGCACCAGCAGGATGTGAGCCGTCTTGTCAAGCACCCATCCGTACACGATCAACAGAAGACACGAAAGCACCAGGGCATACATCAGCATGCCAAACCGGGCCTGGTACAAGTTGAACGGCAGACCCAGACCCTGCTCTTTGTGGCGTTTCATCTGCCGTGCGTAATCCCAGTTGAGAAGGCGGCCGCAGGAAATCAGGCCGGCCAACGCTGCAAGACCCTGCGGGAGGTAGCACAACCCCACCTTGATGGTGCTGTAGTGGTACTGTTCGGTGAGGGCGGTCAGGAGCAGCGTGGCCATCAAGGTCCAGTTGGAAAAGTGAACGGCCATGGGGAAAAGAGCAAACACCACTTGGCGGTGGGCCACAAGACGCACCGGTGCAAGAAGATCAAACAGGGCGGGCTTCTCCTCCAAGCTGGCAGTGTTGTTCACGAGGCGCTTGCGGAGGCTGGGGAGGGCAAGGATGGGCGACCGGTTAAGGACTCCAGGAACTACACTGCCATCGCCAACAAACAGTCGCCGTGTCTCGGGCATGAGCATCAGGTAGAGCACGAGGGAGCACCCACCAACTATGACAAGAAACCAAAACACGGCCCGCCAGGAGTTGTTGAACCCCGACATGATGCCGCAGGCAATCAACGTGCCGAAAGCCTGGCCCAAGATGCCGAGACCGGATGCGAGCCCAGCAAGGCCTCCACGATCAGCACGAGTACTAATGTCTCCCACCGTGCCGTTGGAAATGGCCACGCTGGGGGCGATGCTGGCGGCCTGACAGCTGCGGAGCACGAGAATGAGCCAGTAGGCGTTGGCACGAGCAAGGCCGATGTTGCTGGCGATGTAGCAAAGAATGCATGCAATGATCACGGGACGGCGACCCACAAAGTCCGACACGTTCAGCACAACACACGGCAGGAGACCCTGGAAGAGGAGATAGCACACGACACCCATGTTGGCGAGCGTCTGCAGCACGTGGAACTTTTCTCGAAGAGGAGTGAGCATCGGGAAGAACACCGGCTGCAGGAGTGTGCTGAGGATGGCAATCAGCGAGCAGAGCACCGCGAGAATGTACTTTTCTCGGGGACTGAAGATCAGCGGCGGGCGCTCGGGTGGGACTGAGAGGTCGGGTGTGGGTTCGGAAGACGCCCGCGGCGTTTTTGCCTCGTCGGTCGACGTCCGCGGTGTTTGTTCTTCGGCCTGTGGGTCTGGCACGGTCAGGGACGGCATGAAGGTAGAAGACGGCAGCGGGAAGGCGCCGTCTTTTATGTCTGCATGTGAGTTTGTTGCGTCACGCTGGACGGAGATAGCACGGAGGTTGCTCGGGAATAACCCAAAATAAGCCCCGTCGGTGTTACCTAATCCAGCCTCATCTCCGCCGCTTTCTCTGCATGTGTGGCATTTTGGCACAGTGCTGGACGGACACCCGGCCAGACACGGCGGCCTGGGTGGAGCAGGAGGTGCGGCAACGAGGGCCGGACCATGTGGGCGAGGTGCACGGGGCAGCTGGAGCCGTGTCCTTCCGGTTGGTCCTGTCGGTGTTGCTGCTCCGGCAGCCGTTTGCGTGCCAGCCGTGCGAGAGCGGTCGGTTGGCGGTGCTGTACAACGGAGAGGTCTACGGGGTTGGTGGCTGTGATACCACGTTTGTGATGGACAAGCTCGTCGAGCTGTGCAGCCGCCTTCCGTTTGTGGAGGCAGTGGCGGAGGTGTATGCCCAGTTGCGGGGAGAGTTTGCGCTTGTGGTGGTTGACAAGGCGTCCGGGGAGGTGTGCTACATGCGGGACCTTGTGGGCCGGCGGTCTTTGGTGCACGACCTGCTGACAGCTTCACTCGTGGTGGGGTCGGTCGGCCTGGGCAAAGAGTGCCGCGGGGGCTGTGTGTACCACTGGAGAGCCGGTGTGGGGTCGCGCTGTTTGCCGTTCACGGTGCGCCAGGGGGCTGTGGTTCGAAGAGAATGGGAGGAAGTCCGGGTTCCAGTGTTTGAGGCTGTGATAGAGACCAACGAGTACCTGGAGTCTGCAGTGGCGGCTTCGGTTGCGCAGGCCCTTCAGTGCGCGGTGGCTCAGCGGTGCGTGGTAGAGCCCTCCCATGGACCAGGCTCTGTTCTGGTGCTCTTTTCTGGAGGTGTTGATTGCTCGCTTGTGGCGTACTGCGCTGCTAAAACGGGCACGGAGGTGGTGCTTGTTCTGGTAGGGTTTGACAGCCCCCGCACTGGCCAAACAGCCGGGATGCTGCCCGACCGGGCATTGGCACGGGAGTCGTTTGCCAATCTCCAGCAGTTGCTTCCTAACTCGCGTCTCACGCTTCTTGAGGTTGATGTGCTGTATGCCGAGTATCTTGCTGCCCGGCCACGCGTCGTCCAGCTCATGGCGCCCGCCAACACGGAAATGGATCTCCTGATTGCAGCCGCATTCCATTTCGCGGCCCAGGCGTCGCCCTCGCCCGTGCTTCTCTCGGGGTTGGGTGCCGACGAGTTGTTTGCCGGGTATGCGCGGCATGCGCGCAGCGCGGACCTTGCGGCCGACCTCACAGTGGAGCTTGCCCGGATCGACGTGCGCAACCTCGGACGCGATGACCGTGTGATGGCATGCCACGGCAAGGAGGCGCGGTACCCGTTTCTCGACGAGGCGTTTGTGGCAGCAGCCGCTGCGGTGCCGCTCGGGCTACGGCTTGGTCCCGAGCCAAAATACCTTCTTCGGGAAGTGGCGCGTCTGTTTGGGTTGGGTGTGGCAGCCGCTGCACCCAAGCGTGCGATCCAGTTCGGGGCCCGGCTGGCCAAGATGGAGGCGGGCAGCGGGCGCCGCACCGGTACCATGGCAATTGCGGACGTAGGCACGGGACTGGCGTAATGTGTGTTCATCTGGTTACTTGGTGCGGGCCTGGATCCGCTTCAACTTCTTCTCCATCTTGAGCTGCTTCTTGCGCACCTGCTTGTTGGGGTGTTGGCCAAAGGGATATTCCACTCCCTTTTGCACCTTGGGGTCGTGGTAAAGGCGTTTCCAGCACTTTTCGCACGGCTTTGCGCGGCGGCCCACGTAGCCCAGGTTCTTGCATTCGCGGCACTGGTAGTAGAGTGGGTACCGGAACGGAAGGTCGGGGTTGGGGTTGTAGCCGGTGGTGGTGCTCGCAGGGGGCTCAAACGAGCCCGACAGGTCGGACGACGAGGCGGTGGTTTGGCGGCGCACCGAGCGGTGTGCCAGGGGAAGACGCTGGGCAGCCGGTTTGTCTGGGGGATAGCCCAGCGAGGCTGGGGTGTAGCCCACCGGTCGGGCATAGTCTCTCGAGCTGTTGGTGTTGGGTAGACCGCTGCCGTAGGGCTGGCCGTCGTAGCCGTCGGGGGGAGGGTACAAGGGCACGGGACGGGTGCGGGGGTTGGCCTCGTGAGGACTCCGGCGGCTGCTGGAGCGGTCGTCGACGTAGTTGGTGACGGCATTGGTGGCGGCAATGCGGAGACCGCGGAGGCTCAACGGAACCTCGGTGCCGCCGGTGGTGGTGAACAGGGGGCCGGAGCGGCGGGGCAACGGCGGTGGGGTTTCCACGTGGTAGACGTGGGCGGTGGGCTGGGGGGCGTGCGGCACGGGTGGTGCCGACGGGGCAGCGGATCCTTGCGGGGCAACCGGTCCCGGTCCTGCTGGTGTTGCAGGGCTCTGCAGCCGCGGCAGCGTTATGACATCGCCGGTGCCAGTGACCTGGACCTGGACGGGCTGGCGGGGCACGCCGGTGGGGACAGGCCGGCCGGGCAATTGCGGCTGCAGCAGCACGGCCTCCTCGTAGGCAGGCAATTCCTCCAGCAGTTTCATGGAGGAGCTGGGGAAGCGCTGGGGGACACGGTTCAGGGGGGCGAGTGGCAAACGGCGTGCATGTTTTACGAGGCTGAGTGTTTATGGGTTGTGCGTGGTGGTGCATGGAGGCGCATGGGCTGTGGCCGGGACGGGAAAGGCATGGCAATTAGGGGTTGGGGGCTAGTGGCCTCTGCGCTGGTGTCTGCGGATCCGCTTCTGCATGCGGTGCTGTGCTTCGCGGACGTCTCTGTTGGGGTGTTCGCCGACGGGGTAGATCACGCCGGCGCGGACGTGGCGGTCGAAGTAGAGGCGGTCCCAACAGTCCTTGCATTGCTTGCGGCGGCGGCCTTCGAAGCCCGTGTTGTTGCACTTGTCGCAGTCGTAGTAGAGGGGGTAGACGAACGGGAGTTCGGGGTTGGGGTTGAATCCGGTGAGTGAGTGGTGTGGGCTCTGAGGGTACGCTTGGGGAGTGTTCTGGGGGTACGCTTGGGGAGTGTTCTGGGGGTACGCTTGGGGATAGCCCTGGGGGTACGCTTGGGGGTAGCCCTGGGGGTAGCCCTGGGGAGCACCTTGGACATGTCCCGGGGAATACCAGCCGTGTCCATACTCACTGTCCTGGCCCGATGCCTGGTGCAACGAACGATCCACCTGGTCGGTCCTTCGGGACACGGAGCGGTCCAACCGATCAGCCACAGCACTAGCAGCCACGGCACCAAGCCCCCTGATGCTCAAGGGCACCTCTCTCCCACTGCCCGTAGTGATTCGGCGGCCCCCCGGCTGCCGCGTCTCCCGACGGCCCGCAGCTGCCTCAACAGTCGCCGGTGGGCTGTAACTCCCGTTCTCAGCGCGCCCCGAGCCTGACCGCTGTCTCCGCGGCACCGCGTCGTCGTAGCTAGGCAATCCGTCTTGTCCCTTCATGCTGTGGCACCCCCCGCCTCCCCACCGCCTCGGTTTTATACCCGGCCAGCCGCACGGCACCCGGCCACCGCCTACATGCGTCTAATTGCTTGTCTGTGCATGGAGGCGCAGGCGGGTCAGGCCGCGCGTGGCGCAGGGTCGCCACCATGAGCCGCGCGACAGTGTTGCCACAACACACCGGGTATCTCGGACCGGCACAGCACCGCCCCACCTGCCACCGCTGTTGCAGGTGGGCATGCCCGTCCACACCCCCCAGCCACACGTGCACACGTACACCCATTTCTCCACGTCATCTCCATCCCCCACATGTCTTCCGACAACGGCGACCGCGTTATCCTCACCCACCCGCTGGGAGCCACGGCCACCATTCTCAAGTACGGCGCCACGTGCATTCTGTGGACCGTAGGCGGGGCAGAGCGGCTCTGGCTCTCGGAGGGCGCCCACCTCGACGGCTCCAAGGCGGTGCGCGGCGGCATCCCGTTGGTGTTCCCCGTG
Source organism: Limtongozyma cylindracea (assembly GCA_030572215.1). Taxonomy (NCBI): domain Eukaryota; kingdom Fungi; phylum Ascomycota; class Pichiomycetes; order Serinales; family Debaryomycetaceae; genus Limtongozyma; species Limtongozyma cylindracea. Next base: position 123,296 of record JAJLZO010000166.1, read on the forward strand.
TTTGGTCCCGGCAAGAAGAACCACCCCACCGAGGCACTCCCGCAGCACGGGTTTGCCCGGACCTCCACCTGGGAGTTTCTCGGTCAGACCACAAGCGACCCGGTGGCGGTGCAGTTTGGATTGGGGCCCGAGCAGGTGCCGGAGGCCACGCGCGCGCTCTGGGCCACGCCGGCAGACTTTCTGGTGGTGGTCACCTTCACGTTGAGCGCCACGCTGTTGACGACGGCTGTGGAGGTGGCCAACACCGGCAGCGCCGCGTTTGACTTCCAGTGGTTGTTCCACACCTACCTCCGTGTGCAGGCAATCGACTCCGTGGCGGTCCAGGGGTTGGTGGGCCAAACCCGCCTCAACCAGTTGACCAGCGCCGACGTGACCGACTCGCACGAGGTGGTGTTTTCCGAGGAGTACGACCTGGTGTACAAGCAGGTGCCCGAGTCTGTGGCCATCACGGTGGCGGAACACGGGGCGGTGACCCACACCACGCGCCGCGTGAACCTTCCGGACGCGGTGGTGTGGAACCCGTGGATTGCCAAGGCGGGCGGCATGGCGGACTTTACCCCGAAGGACGGCTACCGCCACATGGTGTGCGTCGAGCCGGGCCACGTGAGCTCGTTTGTCTCGCTCGCGCCGGGCGCACTGTGGCACGCCTCCCAGGAGTTGTTGTAGGGCTGCTAGTCTAAATCATGTCATAAAACCATACTCAGTAAACCAAGCCCGCCAACTGCCGGCACTCCTCGCCCGTCAACTGCAACGGGAGGTTGAACACGTCAAGCCGCACGGGTCCGGCCGGCACCGTGGCTGGCACGATGCGGCGGACAGCCGCCACAAGATCGGTGCGTCCACACGCACGCCACACCCGCACAAGCGCAAGCACGGCCTCGAACGTGAGGCCCGTCTTGAGGAACTTGGCCAACTTGAGCACCGCGTCGCCACGCTGGCGCATGAGCGCCTGCGCCGCCAGCGACATGCCGCCGTAGCACGCACTGAGCCGTGCACACACGGCAAGCATGTGTTCAAGGAGACGCTCGCCCTGGCGCCGCGCACTGGCATACTCGCGCTGCAGCACGTCGGCCAACATGGCCGCGAGCGTGGAGTGGGCGGTAAGACGCACCGCCGCCTCCTCCACCAGCGACACGTTGGTGGGCAGAGGCGCAGCAAACGAGTCGGGGAAGGCAGCGGTGGCAAGTGCACAGATGTACGCCCGCAGTGTGCGGGCCGCCACCGGAGGAACCCCGGTGCGCGGGAGATGGTCGAGGATCTGGAGCGCGCTGCCAAAGTCGCCGGGAGTGGCCTCGCCGGCACCCACCCGGGCCTCCAACACACGGGTGTAGTGGTCCCACACAAGCGACTCGTGCGCGACCGCAAAGGCAGGGTTGCGCAGCAGCTCGTGGCGGAGCCACAGGGCAAACCGGTCCGGGTGGGCACGCGAAAGCAGGTCGCCGTAGACGGCATCGGAAGTGGAGCCGCGAGCCTCACAGAACGCCACCGCCTCGGCATGGCGGCCGTCACGGCGGAGCACAGCCACGGGGTCGGCCTCCTGCATGGCGGTCGCAATCGCGTCGCTTGTCACAGGAATCGCGGCACACACGGTGGCATGCTCGTGCGGCGTGCGGCCAGCAAGCGCCATGGTGACGAGCTCGGGCGTGGGCTCTGTGTGGGCAAACACCGCCGCCCACAGCTCAGCCGTGAGGGTGAAGCCAAGACGTGCCAACGCAACCGCCTCGGCCGCCGTGGTGCTGGAGGTGACCTCGTCGGCAAGTCCCACGGGGTAGTCCTTGTCCCAGGAGCCGCTGAAGCGGGACACAAGACCCTGGGCCGGCTCCAACTCGGCAAGCTCCACAAGAGCGTCGCGGAACTGGGCCAACTCCATCGGCAACTCGACATAGTGGTTGTCGGGGTCGGCAAACTCCGTGGCAAGCACACGCACCCACTCGGCCGCCCGCGCGCCGTCGTCGCCCAACTCGCGCCATTCGGGAACGAGGTACTGCGAAAACACATGCACCAAGCCGTACACGTTGTCACGCTGGAGCCGGTAGTGTTCCACGCAGGTGGCCACAAGCAGCGTCGAAAACACCACGTCGTGGAGCCAGGGCCGCGGCGCCGTCACCAAGGCGTCCGCCACGGCACTGAGCCAGAGGTTCGCACCAGCAGGGTGGTGCGCAAGGTAGGCCTGGAACTGGGCCTCCACCACCCGCACCACCACAGGCACCGCGGTGGGGTCGGCTGCAGCCTGTGCCCGCAAGAATCCCAAGGTGTCGGCAAGCGCGGGGAACTGGAGCGGGGTCTTGAGCGTGAGCGCAAGCCGGAGACCCTTGGTGAACATGTGCGGGTCGTTGGCACGGGCGGCGCCCAGCATGAGTGCCAGAAGCACCTCCAGCTGGAGCGCAGCACCGCACAAACCGGGGAGCACTGCGCGAGGGCTGGCGTCCGCCATGGCGAAAAAGTAGTCGGCGTAGGGTTCCACGGCAGCAAGATCGCAGCCAGAGGCAAGGTGGGCAAGAACAACCTTGCCGGCAATGTCGCTGCTGGGAGCCGGAAGGTACGAGGTGCGCTCAAACTTCACAAGACACTGCCAGCAACGTTCAAGGTTGCCGCCCTCGAACAAACCTGCAAGGTAGCCGTCAAGAGCGTGCTGGAGGTGCGGGCTCGAGGCAGTGCCCTGGACAGCGTCCCCGGGCTGGAGGAACCCCACGACAATCTCGTCGAGGAACTTGGTTGCCAGCGCGGTCTCTCCCGCAGCAGCCAAGGCGCGCACGGCAGCAGCGTACACCTCGTAGCGGTGGGCGTACACCGGCAGCAGCGGCGCCGTGGTCTGGAACTCGGCGTACACCGCGAGAATGGCGTCGACACTGGTGGCGGTCTGGAAGCGCGCCACGTACCAGTACGGCGAGTCTTTGTGGGAAGAGGCGTCGATGCGCTCAAGCACGGCCTGGTCCCACGGCATGCGCGGGAACAAGGTGCTGGCGTGGAGAAGCTGGGCAACGGTGGCGGCAGGGAACTGGTGGTTGCCAATGGCCAGGAGAATGGACATGGCAAGCAGGATGTAGTCGCTGCCGTCGCGGTCGCAGGCACCACGCGCGTGCTCGCCGTGGGTCCACACAGCGGCGTCGGCCAAGGCACCCACCACAAGGGCATAGGTCTCGGTGTCGGGGCGAGCAGGGCCGCCGGCGGCTGCCTGGGCAAGGAAGGCCTCGTATGCCAGCAACACCTTGCCGAGGTTGTCGTCCACCAGTTCGTCCACGCTGGCAACGCCGTGCACCGGCAGCCGGGCCGCAAGACACCGGAGGAGGGTGTTGTGGTCGGCAGTGGTGCGGAGCTGAAAGTCGTTGCGCGCAAGGGCCTGGTAGAGGGCGTAGACAAGGTGGGGCTGGTTGGCGGCGGCGTGGCGGCGGAGAAGCTCGGTGTGGGTGGTGTAGAACAGCTCCATGTCGGGAGCATGGCGGGGAGACGGCAGGACCGAGCGGGGCGGAGTGGTGGCCTGCTGCGGAGCGGTCTGCTGCGGGGTCTGCTCGGCAGCCTTGATGATGTCGCGCGCAAGCAGCTCCACCTCAAGACCGTTCACAGACGCAGGCTCGATGCGCGGGGGGCGCAACAAGGCATCCTTGGAAAGAGGCCGAGCAATGTGCAAACCACGGACGGGCACACCCATGGTCGGCTGCAGAAACACCACGCGCAAGCCGCCCAACACCTTGGCCTGCAACAAGTGGTAGCGGATGCGGGCGGTGTGAGCGCGCACGGGGAGGGCCTTGGCAGAGGCCATCAGCTTGCGCTGCTCGTCGCTGCGGCGGAGCAAGGCGGGAATCACGTTCACGCACGGCACCATTTCGTGCAAGCGGTCGCGGTGGAGGTTCAGCCTGGCGGAAAAGGGCCGCGGACGAGCAACTCTTCTCGACGGCATGTGGCCCATGAACCAGCGGTGGAACCAGGGGTGCTGGCAGCGCAGGTTCACGGTCAGGCTCAACCACAGCAGGCTGCCGTGGGCCGGCGCCGTCTCCATCCACCACGGCTGGGCCCCGTGGAAAAAACGGGTCCAGTGGTTGTCGGGAAAGTGGGTGAAGAAGCGGGGGTTGCGAGTCCCGCGGTGGCCCGGGAAGCGGCCGTGGAGACGGGTGTGGAAGAAGCGGGCCCAGTGGTTGCCCGGGAGCTGCAGAAAGAAGCTGGCGGCGTCGAAGCGGGGGCTCTTGAAGCGCCGCAGCCGCAGCCACGAGTCCAGGTCCCACCAGGGCCGGAAGTTGCGGCCGCGGCGGCGGTGGCCGACATGAAGGTACTGGCGTTGCGCCGGGTGGCTGTTGCCAATCAACTTGCACCCACCCATGAGAAAAGAGCAGAGGGGGATGGAGCGGGGGGACAAGCGGAGGGGACAGGCGAATGTGACTGGTCAACAATAGAGCTGCGATATTCGGAGTATGTCGGGCAGCGTCATTTGCCCGCGCAGGCGCGCGCTCTGATTGGCTGGTGTTTACGGAGACAAGAAAACAGATCACGTGTGTTGCACGTGTGCGTGGTCCACGTGACTACAACTCGAGCTTGGGCGTCAACCCGGCGAGGTAGTTGTACGCGCGGGTGTACCACGGGGCGGAGCGGCCGGTGAGGTAGTCGCTGAGGGTCACGTCGCCGACGAGCCACTGCGTGTTGCGCTGGGCCAACGCCGCGAGCTGGTCCTTGGTGTACGTGGCGGTGGCCTTGGTGGAGTAGCCGTACAGCACGAGGTAGTCGCGGAGCAGCTCTGCCAGCCAGCCGTCAAACAGCCGCTGGATGCTGGCCAGTGCCTTGCCCACCGTGTCGGCTGCCTTGCCCACCGTGTCGCGCGCCGTGCCCACGGTGCTGTCCCAGAGCTGCAGCGCCGCCACCACGAGCGGCAGCAGTGCGTGGCGCCGCACCAACGCCACGAGGTCCAGCCGTGTCGCAAAGTACGGCACGGGGATGTCGCGCGCCTTGAGGAACTCCCGGAGCCGGCTCCGCAGCCAGCGGTCCACCCCCACAAGGAACGTGTCGTTGATTGCGTCCTGCACCGCCGCCGTGGCCTTGGACAAGAACGGCAGGGCCGACGCGGCGGCCTGCTCGCCCCACAGCTTGATGTCGCTTGCCAATTCCTTGGAGTGCTCCTGCACCTGCTTCTGCAACGCCTGCTTGCGCTGCTCGGCGTCCTTCAACGCGGCCAGCGCGGCCGTGTCCACGCCGTGCCACAGCAACCACTCCTGCAACTGGAGCTCCAGCCACTGCTCGACAAACAGCTGCTTCACTGCTCCGGCCTTGTCCACCACCTCCTCCTGCAGCGGGAGGTCCAACAGGTCAAACAACTCCTTCTTGGCGTCGCGGACCTCTGCCAGCGCAAGGTACAGGTACTCCCGCACCTGCTTCACCAACTCGTCGCGCAGGTTCTCGGCCGACTTTTTGGCCTCGATCCCCCGCGCCTTCAACCACCCCTCCAAGTCCTCCACCCCCCACAGCTCGTAGACCCAGTTGCCGGGAATGATCTCGCTGCCCTTGTACTTGGCCGCAAGCAGGTGGTACGACGCCTTGGCCTGTTCCACGAGCTCGTCCTTGGTGGCGGCAGCCTTCGTGGTCACCTTGTTGGTGTCCAAGTACCGCTTCAACTGGTCCACCAGCCACGTGTCGAACAACCAGTCGCTGGTGGTGGTGGTGCCAAAGAGATAGTTCCACGCCTGCTGGTGGGGCGGCGGCGCGCCAAACACCGCCTGCTTGGCCTGCTGCACCCACAGACGGCCCGTGGCTGCCGCGGCGCTGGTGTACGTGTCGTACCCCAGCTTCAACTCGTCCCACTTGGCGCTGGCGGCGCGCCGCAACCGCTGCTCGTCGCTGTCGGGCGAGAGCGTCAGGCCGGTGTCGGCAAGGAACTGCTTCACATCCGCCACCAGCCAGTCCTTGACGGAATTGGCGTGGACGGCGGCGGCCAGAACAAGAGTCAAGTACACAGCAGAAAGCTTCATTGTGGATGGGGGGGACCGTGGCGCGCCGGGCGGCTCCACGTGTTTATAAGTTCGCCTACGATTGCTCCGCAAGGTTGCTTCCAGATGAGGTCATTGCGGGGTGCATAGGAGCACAGCGGCCTGTGTTTTATACCGTGTAAATGCTGGCAGGGTGTTGTCGTGTGGGCCACCACGACAAGCGTCTCCCGGCTACTTGTTGGGCTTGCTCAAGGGGGCAATCACCTGGCCGGGCTTCACCACGACCCGCGGCATGGTCAACTTCTGGTGGGTCTCCTTCAGCGTCCACTCCTGCCCAATGGGCATCCGCAACAGCCGTTCGTACTGCTCGCTGGTGTCGAACCCGTGCGGCACCGCTGCCAGCTGGTACTTGAGGTTGCGCTTGTTCACGCGCTCGTTGATCACCACGTTGGCAAGCTTCTTGTCGCGCCGCTTCTCGGCCTGCACCACGCCGTCGATCTTCTTCACCACCTTGCGCTTCTTGGGCTTGGCGTTGCCGCCGCCCCACGAGCCCCACCCGGGGAGCGTGTTGTCCTCCTCCTTGTCTCCCTCCTCCTCCACCACCGCGGCCTTCTCGGCCTCAAACTCTGCCACCACGTCGTCGCCCGCAAACGCCTCGGCAATAAGCGTCTGCTGCTCAAACTCCTGGTCGCTCTCCTCGTGGCCGTCCTTGAGCGTGAGTGTCTGGTCGAGCGAGATGGCGGCCTCGGGCGCCTCGTCTGCCGTGCGCTTGCGCGACATCTTGGCTGCCTGTCGCTCGGCCTTGGACGAGTTGGCGTCCACCACCGTCACCTTGGACCGCGCCTTGGTGGCCGACCCGCCAAGCCACGGGTTCGCAGTAGCCGCCTCCTCGTTGGTCTCTGCCACCGGCTCCGCCGAAAGACCCTTGCGCTTGCTCAACCGGTTCACCAACGACTTGCTCTCGTCGACCGCGTGTTCCTGCAACACCTCCTGGTTGTGCTTGTCCACTGCGTCCTTGGCGTCGCTGCTGGCCGCAGAGTACACGCGGCGACCCTGGTTCTGGAACTGCTCCACGGCACTGGCCTTTTCCTCGAACTGGGCCACGTCGCCACTCTCCTCCAACTCCTTCAACAACTCGAGCGTGCGCTTGTTGTCTGCCCGCTCCTTGGCGGCCGCCTTCTTCATAAAATCCATCTGCATCACGCCCTTGCCCACCAGCGGCTCGTCCTCCTCCTCCAGCAGCGAGCTCATGTCGTTCTGTGCCGCTGCCGCCTCCTCCTCCTCGCCCATCTGCTTCATCCGCAACCGCTCGCCCTGGCGCATCATTTCCTCGAGCTCCTCACGGTTGTCCTTGTCCTTCAGCAACCCGCTCCGGACCATCTTCTTGGCCCACGCACTGTTGGCGTTGCGGTGGCGCAACAGCATGCGCTCGGTTGCCCGCGCCGTTTCGGCATCCTCGTCGTCCTCCAGCTCATCAACCAACTGTTCTTCCCGGAGCCGCTGCCGCTTCTTGATCTTGTGGTAGGCCTTCAGCTTGATCTTCTTGATGCGCTTTGCCCGCTGCTCCTCCCGGAACATGAGCTCGCGCATCTGCCGGAGCTCGTTCTGGCGCCGTTTGAGCTCCTCTGCGGGGACGTGGGCCGTTGCAAGGTCCTCGAACTGCTTGATCTTCAGCTCGTCGAGCAACGACAGTGCCCGAAGCACGCCCTCCACCTGCTTCTCGAGCTCGGTGGCGGCGGAAGCCGGGGTGAACGCCAGCACCGGTGCCGCCGTGGGCTCGGGGTTGCCCAACGGGAACTTGAGCACCTCTGCACGGCGGTTTTGCTTCACGGTATCCTCCCACTTGGCCACCTCGTCCTTGGAGAGCTCGTATGCGGCGCGCCGCTCGCCGCGTTCCTGGATCCGCTTGGGGAGTGGCACGGCTGCGGGCGCAGGCGCATTATCCTTCACGAGGAAGGTGGACTGGGCCACGCTGGCATCCACCGACAGCATCATGTCGGCCACCAGAAGGCCGGAGGTGGGGACAAGGTATTCGTTTTCGGTGCCGGCAGCCGTGAGGGTTTTGTGAGCCTTGGTTTGTTCGAGGCCGGGGAGTTTGGCGACAACAGAAGTAAGAGAGGCATCCGAGGCATCCGAAGAGTACGCCTCCGAGTCGGAGGCACTGGCGGCATCGCTCTCGCTCTCGCTCTCGCTGTCGTCACTGCCGTCCTCGCTCTCGCTCTCCCACTTGTCGTCCAACACCACGTCCTCGCCCTGCCGCTGCATGTCGGCGTCGTCGCGATCCCACGCCTCCCACAACGGCACAAACTCGCTCTCGTCCACACTGGCCTCGCCGTCCGACTCTTCCGGGGCGGCGCCGCGGCGGTCGCGGATGGTCTGCGACATCTTCAGCAGAAACACGTCGTAGTCGTCGTCCAGACCAAGCGCCTCGTCCGAGTCCAACTCCTCGTCCTCAAACTGCTCCTCAAGGTCGCCTTCCGCCTCGCCGTTGATGTGGCGGGCGTCAAGCACCGTGCCGTTGCGGAAGGCGCTGGCGCGCTCCTCGTACTCCTCCTCGCTCAGGCTGTGGTCTGCGGTCTGCTGCTCCGCCAACCGGAACGCGTCCAACGCGCGCTTGCCGCTGCCGCGCTTCGGCTTGCCGGCCGGCTTGCCCTGCGCGCCCTGCGAACGCTGTCTGCGAGCCATGGTGTGCGGTGAAAAAAAAAACCGGTCGCGATGAGATGGCCCGCAGCGTGGGCCCGATGGGGCAGCAGCAGGATATGCCCGCATCGGGCACAGAGGTGCTGCAGACGGCGCACGCACGTGCTCGGGATATTCCGACAGGACGTGCCGCTACCAACACACGTGCCGCCAGTGCAGGGTCTGACAGGTGTCTGTGTAGCCGAGCGGGGCCGCCGCCGGGATCGGTGTCCCGCACCCCCACCCCCGCAGCGTGCAGGGCTTGACGCACGTCGTCATGCCACTCGGACAGGGCGGAGGCGCCCGCTCGGCGATGTCCACCGCCGGTCGCCTTCGGCTGCCGTTTCCAGCCGCACGCGCACGCTCCGTTTCTTTTTCCCGTCACTCAGGCGCACAGACGCTTCTTGACATGCGTCGTGCATATTTCCGTACGCACCATTTTTGGCAGGGGATGGCGCCACGCGCCACCTACTAGCCACACATGCGGCCGGCGCACGTCCGCACGTCCACAGACGGCGGGCGGGATGCTCCGGTGCATACGCGCGGTGTGCATCCGTTGGTCCAAAGTCCGCTCTTCCCCGCTTATCGCTCGCGTTGTAACTGTTATCTCCCCGCCGCGTAGAGTCATCTTTGAGGGGCATGCAGGTTTTTCCTTCCCCGTGCTGCATGCTGCATGCGAGCGATTTCCCGACCAGGCACATATAAACCACGCAACGCCCACGGACAGTTCTGCCACTGCTTCGACCATGAGCAAGGACTTGGAAAAGGCTCACTTGGGCTCCTCCACCGAGGGCACCAACATTGTCACCGAGAACTACTCCGGCGACGTGGTGGCGGGCGAGGTGCGCGACACGGAGGTGAAGCGCTCGCTCCAGAACCGCCACATGCTGATGATTGCCCTTGGCGGCACCATCGGCACCGGTTTGTTCATCGGCACGCTGACGCCGCTTGCCCGGGCCGGCCCCGTGTTGATGCTCTTTGCCTACATGTTCATGCTGTCGGTGGCGTTTGTGGTGGCGTACTCGCTCGGCGAGATGGCGACGTACATTCCCATTGCCGGTTCGTTTGCGGCCTTCACCACGCGCTTCATCCTGCCGGCCGCCGGTGCGATGAACGGATGGATGTACTGGTTCCTGTGGGCCATCACGTTTGCCATCGAGGTGTCGGTGGTGGGCCAGGTGATCCAGTACTGGACGGACGCGGTGCCGCTCGGCGCGTGGATTGCCATCTTTCTCGTGATCCTCACGGTGGCCAACCTCTTTCCCGTGCGCTTCTACGGCGAGGTGGAGTTCTGGGTGGCGTTCATCAAGGTGATTGCCATTGTGGGCTGGCTCATCTACGCGTTCGTGATGGTGTGCGGTGCCGGCAAGACCGGGCCGATTGGGTTCCGCTACTGGCGCCACCCCAGCGCGTGGGGCCCGGGCTATCTCGTGAAACTGAACGTGAACACGGCACGCTTCCTTGCGTGGTTGCTGTCGCTCATCAACGCCACGTTCACGATGCAGGGTGTGGAGTTGGTGGGCATCACGGCGGGCGAGGTGGAGAACCCGCGCGAGAACGTGCCCAAGGCGATCCGCAAGGTGTTTTACCGGTTGATGATCTTTTTCATCGGCACTGTCTTGTTCATGGGGTTGTTGATCCCGTGGGACGACCCGAAGTTGCTGATCGAGACGCCGTACACGGCCTCGTCGCCGTTCATCGTGGCGATCCAGAACTGCGGCACCAAGGTGTTGCCGGACATTTTCAACGCGGTGATTCTCTCCACCGTGATCAGTGCCGGCAACTCGAACGTGTACATCGGGCTGCGGGTGTTGTATGCGCTTGCCGACTCGGGCGTGGCACCGCTGTGGTACAAGTGGACCTGGAACGGTGTGCCGCTCTTGGGAGTGTTCACCACCGCGGCCTTTGGCGCGCTCGGGTTCCTTGTGTTGCTGAACGGCGGCAGCACGGCCTTTGACTGGTTGATGAACATTTCCGCCACCGCCGGGCTCATTGCGTGGGGGTTCATCTGCGCGTCGCACATCCGCTTCATGCGGGTGTTGAAGCTGCGGGGGATTGACCGGCTGGAGCTTCCGTTCCAGGCACCGTTCCAGCCCTACGCGGCGTACTACGGCATGATTGTCGTCATTATTCTCTCCTTCATCCAGGGCTTTGACGTGTTCTGGGACGTGACGGCGTCGGGGTTCTTCACGGCGTACATCTCGCTCATTCTCCTGGCGGCGCTTTGGATTGCGTTCCAGATCTTTTTCCGGGGACCGTTGATCACTCCCAAGGACCAGGTGGACATTGACACCGGCCGGCGCGAGGTGGAGGAGGATGTGGTGTACGAGGAGCCGGTGGAAAAGAGCTTCTTTGGCAGAATCGTGGACAAGTTGTCGTAGGCCCTTAATCAGCACTGTTTTCCGACCACCACCTCTGCCTGCATGGGACAATACAGGCGGCATGCACGTCATCTGCAAGACCAATAATACCGCAAGGACACAATGTGAGACGGGAACCTGTTCCACCTTCCCCCCCTCTCCCTATGGTTCTCGAGGTGGTTCTGCGCGGCAGCGGCGCGACACAGGTGCTCTTGGTGCACGGAATATGCCACGCGGCGTGGGTGTGGGAGGAGTACCAGGAGCGGTTCGGCGAGGCGTACACCACGCACGCGCTCCTGCTCCGGGGACACGGCGGGAGCGATGGTGGCAAGGAGTTTGACTCGCAGCTGCTCGAGGACTACGTGGAGGATGTGTTGACCACGGCGCAGGCCATTGGACCCTGTGTGCTTGTGGGCCACTCGATGGGCGGGTTGG